>VMDO01008680.1:0-82254 GCA_007922755.1 Pedetes capensis
ACCATCCCAGATAGTCTCTCTGTGAAAGATCAGAGCCAGTATGGAAGGGAAAATCACAAGAAATATGTCCTTATTTGTGGCATTATTTGAAAATCAGAGAATAATCTGCACTAGGTTTGCAGATCATTGGTTTGAAAGAGGAAACGAGGTAACCAAGGGGTCTACCTGGGATCCTAGCAACCTGGAACAACAAGAAGGAGGAAGATAAATGCAAATATGTCATATCTCAAGTCTTCTTACAGCAGTGCCTTCTCCAACTAATCCTGGAGCATCTGTGTATTTCACTGCTGATGCTGTTGAAGAGGTTCTTGGGGAAGGATCCCTCTTTTCTCCACTTGGAAAGCATCTGAAGGCTCTCACTAGAATTTATGTGGTGCCACAACAGTCATGCGTATGACTGAATTTCCAGGTTTCCTCAGTTCTTAGACACCATGAACTCGCAAGATATACCACCAATTTAGTAAGAGACTTTGAGAGAAGAACACAAGCGCTACATTAAATGTGACCATCTGTCATGGGGTAGAGCCCTATTTCAGAAGTGTGAAAATGAAGAAAAAAAATTCACAAATCAAATCAAGGATATACAGTGGGTAGAGGTCACACATCTCAAGATGGAATAGATTTCCAGGAGATAAGGGAAGGAGAGAAAGAAAAACTGGCTCTAGGAAGACTATGGCAATAGTCCTGATAAAAGAAGATATTTGTGGAAATTTATTTGGTACTCATGGAAGGAAGAAAGAAAGAAATGGGTGTATTAGTTTTCTGTTGTTACATAAGAAACACCCACAATTTTAGCGGGTTAATACAATACCCATGTATTGTCTCATAGTTGTGTAAGTCAAGAATCCAAACAGGATTTCACTGGGCTCTCTGCTCATGGTATCACAAGGCTTACATCAAGGTCCCAGCTGGGGACTGGGACCTCCTCTGAGGCTGAAGGTCTTCTTCTGTACCTTATGTTCCCTTGATTGTTGGCAGAGTTCATTTCCTTACAGATGTACAACTCACGGAGGCTGCACCTTCAAGGCCAGTGGGAGAGATCCTGCTGTTATGGTGGAGTATTTGCCAAACTCACATGATCACAGTAATGACAAACTGATCATAACCGCAGCTCCGAAGCACATTCAAGGGGATAGGATCAGGCAGAGCTTATGTTCTAAGGAGCAAGCATCCCTGGAGCCACCTCATGACCCTTTTTGATACGCTGGGAGAATTAGAAGGAATGAAGAACAAATAGGACTTGCTAGTTGCATTGAGGGCAGGTGACACTGGCCTTGATCATTAGATTGACATGTAGACTTACATTGTTGTTGTTGTTGTTGTTGTTAGGTACCCTGGAGTCAAGTCCAACTCATAAGGACCCTATACACAATGATCCTATACACAACAGCACAAAACACTTCCTGACATTGTGCCATGCCCTGCACTATGTCAGTACTTCTCTGCTACTCATAGGCTTTTCAATGGCTGGTTTTTTGGGATTGCTTCGGGAATGGATTGCCATGTCCTTCTCCCATTTTTTCAGTGCTGGGAATCAAACTCAGGGCCTCAGGAAGTGCCAAGCAGCACTCTATCGCCTGAGAAAAACACCAGCCCTATAGTGGCATTAATATTTTAAAGCAATTTCACACACATGAACTTTTTTGATCCTTGAAGCAATCTTATAGAACAGGTATATTAGATATGATTACTTCCATTTCACAGATGAGAAAAGGAAAGCCCAGACAAGTTAAATCATTAGCTTAAGGTCACATGATATTACTAAGCCTCACCCCAGGATTGTGAAGTCACTTTCCCACTGACGTTGTTGTTGTTAGGTACTGTTGAGTCAGGTCCAACTCATAGCAACCCTCACAGGGTTTCCAATGGCTGATTGTTTCAGGAGTGGATTGCCATATCTTTCTTCTATTTTTGTGGTACTGGGGATCAAACCCAGGTCCTCAGAGAGTGCAGAGCAGCAGTGTACCAACTGACCTCACCCCTACCCCCATCCTACCTATGAGCTGAGAGCCATTTCTCCTATACCGTTTATGCTATTGCTGCTGATTTCACTAAGCAATCCATAAAGCTTTCCAATGCCTTTGAGTATCTCCAGTCCAAGCCAGGAGGCATGGCTGGATCACAGACTCCAACTTTCTGGAGCACATGAGAGGGATCCAGTCTCCATGAAAGTGGTTTGGCTCTGGCTTCCTCATTGCTGTCACACTTGTCATGCTAGAAGGCAGCTCCCTTCCTGCATAAGGAATCCTTGGCTTGATGACACATAGCAAAAGTTTATCTTCAATTGCCAGCTTCAGACAGTAAGTACAAAGAGCATGACTTGACTCAAAAGATGTTATGACTATAATGATGAGGCCACAACCCTAGTATACTCTTGAGAGAGCTACTGTTACCATTCCTGATAGAGAGTCTCATTTGCAGGTTTAGTGGATGATTTGTGGAGCACCAACTTCCTTAAGCTTCCTAGAATGTGCAAAGTGGTCTAGCTGACAGAAATCAACTGAGAGACAAAAAGAAAAAACAAATCACTCTTGCTTGATCTCCAAACATGCCTACACATGCACATACATGCAGACACACATACACACACACATTTAAGTGTGCCCCTGCATAGTGGCTGGCATGCTGAGTAACGAGTTGGTGGAAAAACCTTGCCCTTCCTACCCTATATAACCATCTCAGATCCAAACTACAACTTTATCAACTCATTAAATGTGCACTCCTTAAATGAACCTGTCATAAAGGGGATTCAAACTACATTAACAGCAAGGTCTCAGTGATAGTGACCAAAACACATCAGTAAAGACACAAATGCTGAGAGAATGGCAATAAATGGATTCCCCTCTTCTCCTGTGTTGCTTCCTGCAGCTCTGGATTGGGAAATGAGAAAAGACGTTTGATTTTCCTGGGTCTAAGTTTGCTTACCTTTAAAACAGGAGGATGTGATGGTGGGGTGTAAGGCAGGTTAGCAAGATGAGTTTTGGAGTCAGCCTGTCTTATTCTAATTTGTATTAATACAAAGTGTTCAAGAAAAATTACTTAAGTCTCTCAGAACCTCAGTTTCTTCTTCCACTGTAAATATGAAAAATGGTTAAATCATAAGATTTTGAAAACTCTTTGTGTGTGTGTGTGTGTGTGTGTGTGTGTGTGTGTGTGTAGCACAGTGTGTGCATATGGTAGGCATTCAGTAGATGTTGGTTTCCCCTTTCCACCCTCAGGGTCCTTTCTAGCTCCTCATCTCTTCTACCTTTTTTTTTTTAAGACTCTATAATCATTTGTATTTCTTTCAATAGGGAAGTCATTTGAAGTATTAAAGCACCATGAAAAACTTTGCCTTAGCATTTTTGACAGCCTGTGTGTGGCACCTGACAGTTTTCTACTTCTCACCCCCTCTCTGGAAATTATCTAAGGAAAAGGCATAAATGCATATGTACTTATTCATCAGCATCCAGATCAGAAGCTGCCTCAAGGAAGTCTTTTTTTCTTTCTGCTGAAGACCTCAGACATCCCTCCCACTGGTGCCATGTGTCAAGCAGGAGTAAACAGCATGTTGTCATGCAAAATCAAGGCAACAGTTTCCACAAAGATGAGCATTTAGCAACTTAAATACACAAGCGTAACCTGGCTACTGGGGATGATCCACTCTGAGGTGTGTTGGCAAGGCAGAGCCAAACCTTACTTCACAGCACGATGGACTGGAATAGAGAAGAATAAGTTCGTATGTGGTCAAGGATGCTGAAAAGGGGTTGGATTAAATAAAGCACAGAATCAGTATGCCTTATACATGAGCTATTTGTTGACTGCCTTGCAGAAGAACTGAGCTGGAAAAAGGCTCATGGGATGCTATCGGGGGTCCAGAGATGTCTTTCAGAGATTGGACTGCCCAGACTCCTGGTATGTTCTCCTCTCTCACAAATTCCTCATGCCTAGTGTCCCATAGGGACATTACCATAATGTGACTTCTCCTTTCACTTTCTCTTCAGTTTAAAACTCTAAGTACAATTTATTTACCCAGAACAACTACCACAAGTAAGACAGCTTCTTACTAGAACCAAATACCATGGGAAATTATGAACCAAACCCCTCTGACATAAAATGCATCCACTGTCAGCTTTCTTGTTATACAAAAACCTTCCTATAAAATACTTATTCTTTGGGCTTAAAAAGTAGCATGCAAAAATTAGTCTAAATCATTACCATCTTAATATGATTTGCTTAGCTAGCCATGTCTCATAAGGTCAAATATCCAACAGCAAGACCTCTCTTTCCAGGACAGAGCAAAGCAGGCTTTGCATAAAATGGGCAGCCAATCCTGAAATATACAACCTCCAATACCAAAATATTGGAATATCTAAAAATCAAAATCCCTGAGGTCAAGCATATTTAAAGATCAAAATACTGAATGTTGAAATCTTGAAAGCCAAAAATCCTGAAAAACTAGCAATTCCCATTGAAAAAGGTGCTATAGAGGGGTGGTGGTTGTTAGGTACCTTCGAGTTGGGTCCAGCTCATAGCAACCCTCACAAGGTTTTTAATGGCTGATTGTTTTGGGCTTGTTTTCAGGAATGGATTGCCATATCTTTCTCCCATACAGATGAGTATAAAGCTGAATTCTGGGGAAGAGATGTAGTGCATTTTCAGCTACACACAGGACAGCTGTGTCCTGTAAGGAAGAATGAACACCTAGAAATCCAGTAAAGCATTATTTTGGTGGTGACAATGAGTGTGTCTTCAGAGATCAGTGTGTGAGTGCGAGTGGTTGTTGTTGTTGTTAGGTGCCGTCGAGTCGGTATCCGACTCATAGCGACCCTCAGAGGGTTTTCAATGGCTGAGTGTTTCAGAATTACCTTGGGAGTGGATTGCCAGGCCCTTCTCCCATTTTTTCAGTGCTGGGAATTGAACTCAGGTCCTCAGAGACTGCAGCCCAGTGCTCTACCAACTGAGCTAAATCCCAGCCCCAAGTGCGAGTGGACTAGCTATAAATTATATAGACTTTTAAAGAATTCTAATTCAATTTATGCACTTTATGAAACTTTGACTTTGTGAAAATACATTTTCACACTACTGATTTTGTGTATAAGCATTGTTGTTATTGTTGATAGGTGTCATCGAGTTAGTTCCCAGCTCATAGCGACCCTGCGTACAACAGGCAAAACACGATTGTCCATGCTTCTCTGCTGTTCATAGGGTTTTCAATAGCAGACTGATTTTTGGGATTGAATTGCCGGGTCGGTCTCCCAAGCCTACAGTACCTGGTGTTCCCAGGCGGTCTCCCATCCAAGTACTAACCAGGCCTGATCCTGCTTAGCTTCCAGGATCTGACAGGATTGGATGCCACAGGGCTATGGCTGCAGGTGTATAAGCATTATGCAAGTACATAAAAACACTAATATTTTCCCAGTAAGTGAAGAGGTGTCCCTTCTACAAATATATACTATGAAAGTTAAAATTTCTCAAAATCTCAGCTATTTGGGCAACTGCGTATGAGGTGATGACCCATCACAGCTTTCCACCAGTCTCTTCAAAAGGCTCATGTTACCTAGCATGGTATTTTAGATGACTGAAATTATAAAGCTGGGTGCACACAATTACCAACCATAGTGATATGCATTTCTACATTTCACTTTGTGACCTATTTCTTTATGAATAGGATTCATCTGCTTGTAACTGTTATATAACTATCATCAGTATGCTTAAGTGTTTATGTTCACAAAAGCATGTTGATTATTTTTTCCTATTTTATTGTGTGAAGTAGCCTATGAAGTATCTGTCCTCTTTTTATATACTTATCCAATACATCCCCTTTTAAATATAAAAAAAGTCCACTAAACAAATTTTAAAATATTTTTCCAGAATTATGTTTTGGGGATTTTGATCTTTCAGCATTTTAGACTTTAGAAAATTTAGACATTAAGGATTTGACTCTTTCAGGATTTCAGCATTTGGGATTATGGTGCTTAAAATTGCATCTTTGGGTATTATAGCCCAATTCTGTCCTACCAAAAAAAGAAGTGGTACTATATGCCATGGGCCTAGGGAAAGGTGAAAAATGCTAAAAGAGGAAGCCATTGTGCACAGAATACAAATCCTTTGTTCGCAATGTGTCCTAAGTCTACCCTGTCATGGTGCTGTCCTTGGTTCTGAAGTTGGTTCTGTTGTTTTTGTCTTGAATACAGTGATACCTCCACACTCCACCACTATCAGTTCTGGAAGTGCCAAACACTTTTTACCCATAAGAAATAATATAAATATATTTACTGGTTCTGCACCATGCCAAATAGCTAAATCAGACACATATGCCACTCATATACTTAGTAATTAGTTCGTATTTTAATTCAATTGTTGTTGGTCAAAGACTGAAATGTTCTAGTACCAAACAGTTCAAGGGCTGAGGTACCACTGTATTTACCTCCTTTTTTTCTTGTCCTTTTACTCTAGCTATCCCAAAGTAACTGTTAACATTTATTGGCCACTCAGAAATTGAATGATGCTTTATATTGCATTGTCAACTCACAAACCAATGAATAAACACATTGAATTCACAAATTTCTGGTCCATGTGCTTTGTGTACTCACATATCATCATTAGGGCCTGTATTCAGCAACTCGGTATTTCTTTCATCCTTTCATCCACCCTTCCATTTATATACTTAATAATTATTAATTCAAACATATGAAAAGGAGTGGATAGGAATTACTTCTGCCTCTGTAGTAGAGTCGCAGAACAGTTTAAAAATCATTTGGGGACTTTTGTGCTGTCTTACGTACACAGTTGGAAGGGATTTGGAAGGTAATCAAGGGCCCAACTCACATGGAAACAAAAAAAAATCTACATTAAAAAATCTACAAAAAAATCATGTTAGAAAGATTTAAAATTTAATTTTATAAAAATCAAAAACATCTGCATGGGGAAAACAACACACAAAATTAAAAGACAAATGAAAAACTTGGAAATATAATTGAATCACACACATAAAAAACATGTAAACAAGCCAGGCATGGTGGTGCACGCCTGTAATCCCAGTGGCTCAGGAGGCGGAGGCAGGAGGATTGTAAGTTTGAGATCAGAGGCAGTCTGCATAACTTAGAGAGACCCTGTCTCAAAAAGTAAAAAAATGAGCTAAGAGTGCAGCTCAGTGGTCCAGTAGTTGCAGAGGATGCAAGTGTGAGGCCCTGGGTTCAAATCTCAGTACCACAAATATATATGTTTTATATATATGTATATGTATATATAAATATATATGTAATATATATATATATATATGGGTAAATTTCACAAGGGACTTTTCCCAGCAAAGATAATATAACTCTTAAACATGGGAATATGTGCTCAACCTCCCTTATAACATGAGAAATATGTTTAAGTTACACTGGGATGCCATTTTGCCTATCAGATTGGTAAAAATTCAAAAGTAGAATGAATGTTAGGGCAGAAATGGTGCAGGAAAAAAACTCTAAGATACTGAGGGACAGGTAAATTACAATTTCTACATAGGGCAACTGGGTGGCATTTATCAGCTTTGCAAATATACAGTTTCTGACCTAGAAACCCAGTACTAGTTTCACATACATGGGAAATAACATATGCATATGATTATTCCCTGTATCATTTTTATTGTTAGGAAAAGACTGGGAACCAGTGAGGGTTGAATAAATTACACTATGTATGCAATGAAATGTTATAATATATTTTAAATGAAATAAGAGTGTAAATAATAACCCAGAAGAATGTATAATGAAATAAAAAACAAATAATTTCTATGCATTTGCTTATATATTTAAGCAAGGATAAGAAGTTAATAATACTGGTTGCTTCTTATGAGGAGAAGTAGGGAACTAGAAGTTAGTGATGTGGGAAAAACTACAAACTTCTAAGATGTTTGATATTCCAGTCACATAAATATTTTGACTATTTTAAAAATTTTTAAATCAAAGTCACGTTAGGGAGAAAGGTGATTGTCATTCCTTATGACTTCAGTATTGATCTCTCTTTCATCTAACTCTTCTTGCTTTTAGCGTTTGCACTACCCATGCTTTGCCTTAATGATAAGCTTTTGTACTAAGTGCTATACCATCCTATTTAACTTACATAATATCAATAAATGGCGCTGTGAAATTTAGTGCTTTTATGTTTCCTTTTTTCACATGAGCATGTCTTGTCTTTGCTTTTGAATTTTTTAAGTTTTCTTTCTGAATAGCATATGTACAAAAAAAAAAATTGTAACAGTCATTGAGGACCTTCTTTGTGCCCGGGGCTGTTATGATGTCTAATTTAATCTCATAACAATTCTGAACAGCTGAACAGTGTTCCTCTCCTTATTATACACAAGATAAATTTGGGGCATAAAAAGGATAAATTATTTTCCAGTGGTAACTCAGCTAACAAGTCGCAGAGCTCCATTCTGAGTACATTTTTCTGGGTCTGCTCAATACTGCCTCCTTGTGTAATAGAAAAGAATGGTCTTTGTAGGTTTAATCAATCTTGAGTTATTTTCCTAAACTATCAATGCTTCCTTTTCCACATTTGTGAAATTGGGCTTATTACCTAATTCGGAAGGAAGGCTGGATTGAGAATGAATAAATGTACATATAGCACTGTGCCCAACCAGTGATAGATATGTCACAGTATTTGCCTCCCCTACATTTATATTTCAGCTCCTAGAAGACTATTGTACATTTAGTTGTGGTCAAAAGGACAAGCTAACTTTTTTTCTGAATCAAAGACATTGGAATAACAGTTCTATAGCAAAAGCAGCATCCCAGAGGAGACATGCCAAAAGTAATCTGAAGATGTGCTGCAACACTGTCTCCTGGGACAGAAAGGACAAGTTGGTTATGCTCCAAGATGCCCTGTTCTCCTCCTGGTTTATGAGCTGAAAGGATCCCTTAAAAGGAACTGTCGAGACTGACTTTATAGTTTCATCCAGGTTGGGCATGAGCCAATTCATTAAGCCAAAAGGCGGAGGCTCATTGTACCAGCTAAAATTGTAGCACTTCCATCCAGAAATGGGCAGGAGTCAAGTAATGTTTAAAATATAAATCCACTCCAGCCTGCTGCTTCAACAAAGAAGGTAAATGAGTGACAGAGGCCATCTATAGACCATTTGTAATTTCACATCAATGGCCAAAGGACTTCATTGTTCCATGATGCAAATGCAAGCTCATTAATGGGCAGTGGATGGGGGGGGAGTGGGGGTAACACAGAACAGAAGACAGCCTAATGCTTTCAGGAGAGACTGGCACATCAGAGCTCTGTTGTAATATGCACTTGGCTAATTTCACTGAGGTATTGAACAAATGATGGATGGGGATAGTTAACGGGCACCATGACAGCAATAATGAAGATACTCCCTGCCAGCAGAAGACCTCTGCTCCTGCTTCCCATTTAAATGATTGCTCATACCACTGAATACCTGCTTGTCAAGACTACCTGTTACCTATTCCCTGATGGCTCAGGATGAGAGGCTCTCAGCCCAAAGGACAGGCTGGCCATCTACCACCCATTTCCCCATACTGCCCCCCTGCACCCGCTCCTCTGTTAATGTGATTTACCTAGGAAAGTGCAAAGCTAGGAAATCGAGCTACAAAGAAAATTGAACTTAAGAGCAGTGCTGCAATTTCTACCCAGTTTGATCCTTTTCATTGCTTCTAAGTGGCTGGCAGTCTTCAGTGTTTTAGGGGCACTGCAATGTCAGGACAGACAGCCTTTTTATTTAATTGACTGTCATTATGGAGCTATGTTTATGCCTCAGGAAGGTCAGGTGAGTTGTGTAAGGGCTCTGTAAGGCTACCCAGAGGCATAGACCAAGGAAAATAAGGGAATGGGGCAATGTTCTGGCCCTGGGATAGAGGGAAGGGCAGGCCGTTATGCTGGGATTTTGGGGTTTCAGAGACTAATTAGTGGGAGGTGAGTGGTTTTCCTGATGACTTGAAATGTAAGCCAAAAAGACATCATAAAATTTACACATACCATGACCTTGGCATCCATTTAAGCATCATTCAATTTGATACTAAATCTATTAGGCTGAGATAATAGTAGTTAACTTCATTACCATTCCAATTTTGTCATTTCTCTCAAATATGCAATATCCCCATGATTTGACCTAAATAAGAGCTATGCAAAACTTGAATATTGCCATAGCACAAAATTACACTAAATAAAGTATCCATATGTTATAAAAAGAAATCTGGAAGTAGAAGTTTGCTGATGACAAAGAGATTAAAGGTACATGTTACACCTTTTAAAGAGGGCTTGAAAATGGAAGAAAAGAAATGCCCAAATGGATTAATAATGAGACAGCTTTCCATTTGGGAAACAAGACCTTCAGTATAGATTCAAATCTGAGTGAAATTACGTTGCGAGGTCAACCTTCAGATTTCAGGGGACACTAAAAGTCAGAACAGAGAACACTAAAAATCGGGGAAGAAAAGAAGAAAAATAGAAATTCTTGATTCTATTCTCTGAACCATTTCCCAGTCAAATGATATGCACATCAACAAAACCCTTACTGTTTACAGAGGTTCTCTGATGGACCAGAATCCCCCAGAGCACCTTGGGAGGCAATATTAGTAGCTGCACTGGGCAATTGAATCCCAGTTTAGGGGGACAAAGTGACTAACCTAAGGTCACTTCATTAGCAGATGCTTGAGCATGGACTTGAGACCAGCTCTGTCTGTTTCCAAAGTATTTCCACACTTCATCACAATGCCACACACAAAGCAGTGCCCACATGTCTCAGGAGGCCTAGAGGCCCCTGTCCAGGGTGCTGAGCATTCCTTCAAAGACTTGGACAGAACAGCCTGCCCTCCACCCAGGCGGGAAGCTTGCAGGAGGTTCTCCGCTCGCTAGGGAAAATAGGTTGCCATTGTTCCTGTGACCTGGGGTTTCTTATCTAAGACCACATGTTCTCTTATACCTCTCTTTCTCTTACCCCTCTGCTCTGCCCTCCCCAATGCAAGGGAATTAAAATTTCACGTTTTCTCAGAGTGAGACCCCAGGGTTTGAAAAGGAAAATGATTGGGAAGAGGTAGGGAGGCTGGGGGTGGTCATGCTCACTCCTAGATGCCCCTCACCTCATCTGTAGGACCAGCTTTCCCCTTCTTCCTGCCCTCAGGGAGGCCTCACTGGGCTAGGACTTACAGGGGACCCACAGGCAGACCCATGGGGACAAACTTAGAACCAAATATCTTACTCTGGAATCAGATGTCCTTTATTCTCTCAGGTCACAGGTCTTTCCTTTCAACCCTTGTCAAAATCACTGTCCTCTAACCTCCTCCAGGCTCAGTCTCCCAAGCTCTCCCTTTGGAAGTTCATCTCTCCAGCTGTCCTGGTTTGCCTCCATGCAAGGAAATGAACAGTGTTAGTTAAGAAGGACTAACTTGGCATCTGTACTTGCCAAAGGACCAGAGACCAGTCATTGAAAACCCTCTAAATGGCAGGTTTCTCCTCTTTGAAATAAGGACAGTACAATATTCACCTTAAGAACTTGTTCTAGGGATACAATGACATCCCAGACTTAAATACAACATGCTTGGCACATAGAAATCACTTAATGAAGGGCATCCGGTATTGTTAATATTACTGTTGTTATTACCCAAGGAAGTTCTTCTAGTTTCCCTCCTTCCCTTGTTCTTCTGTCTTGCTTGTCAAAAACCTCCCAGTTTCTTGAGGACTCCTTCCCCCACCACCCCCCCAACAGCCCCTCCCAGGACTCCTAATCTCTCCTGCCAGGATTGCACATCCTCTCGCCCCACCTCTCCTAGGGACTTATCTCCCACTATTGTCTCCTCTCAATACACACATTAGCATAAATGTTATTATCTCTAAAATCCAATTAATTTCAATTACTGTGGCCCCAGACAGACTGCTAGTGCACTCAATTCATGGAAGATTCAGAGGAAGTAGGGGTTGCCTCTGACTTCTTCCATTTTGCATGCCTGCGACAAGCAGGGAAAACAGAGAGATGGCTGCACACAAACCACCACAAACACATTTAACTAGTCACCCCAGCTCTCTCAAGATGCAGGCTTTTTCCCTGGCTTTAACCAGTATTTGCTTAGCCATGGCTAGAGGCTGCAAATGAGTAACAAAGTGGGCCAAAAAAATGGAGGGGGTGCATTGAGAAAGATGCTAGGTGACACCAGAGAAGCAAGAGATGCTAGGCAATGGTCCAGAAACATGCACAAATGAAGGGAGAAATAATCAAGCATTGAACATACTGTCCATGTCCTAAGTTACCGAATTTACAATTTTAGCCAACATATATATCAAATAATTAAATTCTGAGTGGACTTATGTGTCCTACTTTAGAAATCCATTCAGCATTCGCCCACTTAACCAATGTTCAGTGAGACTTAATCAATGTTCAGTGAGACCTATCATGAGACAGGTATGCTTTTGTTCTGAGGCTAGAACAGAAAAGACTCCTTCTAAACTTACATTTAGTGGAGAAGATAGACAGTAGACAAGGTATTTCAGGTATGTTGTTTTGAAATATCACTACCTCTGCCTCATTTCAACCATGTGGCTATTTGAAAACGTACAATAGAATGAGAACTTTTGGTTCCTACTCATGATTTGATATCTCAAGGGTCTGCACAGCCCCTGGAGCTGAGGAGGGTTTGTTCTCTGTGTGACCAGCCTTAACCCACAAGTCTTATTTGAAGTTGGCCCTCACATATACGTAATATGTGTTGTGACTCAATTCCTGGCCCTGTCTACCTGGATATCATTGTCATGCATCATTATGCAAAACCTCAAGGGAACTGTGAGGGTGCCAGGAAGCCCCTAGGGATGACACCCTTGATGGCCCCAAGCAGCTGTCTTCAACAGAGCCCAGCCATATTTCCCAAATCCTTCAAGCTCCCTGCCTTTGATAGTTTGGGCTGTTGGAAAAAATTACTATTGGCTGAGTGGTGTAACAATAAACATTTCTTTCTCACAGGTCTGGGTCATTACGCCAAAAGGCAGAGGCTCATTGTACCAGCTAAAATTGTAGCACTTCCATCCAGAAATGAGCAGAAGTCAAGTAATGTTTAAAATATAAATCCACTCCAGCCCACTGGAGTCCAAAGCTGGGAAGCTTTGGACTGGAGTCCAAAGATGAGAAGTCCAAGATCAAGATGCCAGTAGCTCCTGTGTCTGGTGAGGGCCAGCTGACTGGTACAATCCCAAAACAATCAGTCATTGAAAACCCTATAAGGGTCACTATGAGTTGGATTTGACTCCATAGCACCTAACAACAACAAACATGAGGTTGGGGGGAGGACAAGCTGAAAGGAGGCAGGGAGGGAGAGAAGGAGGGAGCTGTCCTGTCTCCTCTTACAAGGGCACTAATCCTATGCTAAGGGCTCCATTCCCAAGACCTAATTGCCTCTCAAAGATCCCATCTCCTAATATCATCACATTTGGAGTTAGGGCTTTGATATATGAATTTGGGGGTGATGAAAACACAAAGTCCATAACACCACTAATTTCCTTTCAAGATCCATTTATTTTCTTGTTTTTCAGGTGCATGTTAGTTACAGTTCCACTGAGTGCTTTAAGTGCCAGATCTCATGCTAGAAACATTACGTACATTTCAGCCTCAAATTAGACATCATTGTCCTCATCTTACAGAAGAAGAGAGACCCAGAGGAGTAAAGTTTGTAGGTGCCGAAGCTTATACCAGGGCCCTCTCCAAGGACTTCACTTTGTGCCCCATGGTGACAAACCCAGTCAGGGGATTGGCAGAAGATGCACAGGCTAGGGAGACCCCACCTCAACCTGCTGGGCTCCAATGGCCACTTCATCATGACCCACCTCTGCCCCAAGTTTCTAGATACAGAAACTCAGTGGTTTGGCCTCTGTTCTCTCTGTACTATAAGTCTGTAAGGAGGCTGAAGCCTTGTGAAAGGGAAAAGGGCTTAAGGCCTGTGAAGTGTGACTGGAAAGGCAAGCCGAATGGCAGTGGGGTGACTCCTGTGTGGAGTGGACACTCTGCCTGCAGGGCTGGGGGTGCTGGAACGTGGCACTGGCAGTTCGCTCCACTTGGGGGACACTGCCTAGCATAACAACAGTGGTGAGGTAGACTCTGGAGCCTGGGATCAGTCTGGGACACCCAACCTGAGCCCACAACAAGAGGGACCATCTCCCGCAAGCCCCAAGCACACACATCTCCTTTCCCCAAGTGTTTGGTTGCTGTTGGAGCCCTGTGCCCAGAGGGGTGTGGTGGCCATCCTGGGCAGCATGCAAACACTCAGGCTCTCCAGTTCCTTCTCCTTTCCCAGCCCTTCCTCCTTAGTTTTCTTTATCCCTTGCTGTCCACATCTCTCCTCATTCCCTTTAGGGCTTCCCTCAAGGGTAGCCATCTGTTCCCAGTCCTGCAATTCTCCCTGAACATATAGTCTCTAAAAACAATAGGAGGCCTGACCGCCCCATGGAGATCAGGGCTGAGATCCCCCTCAGCAGAGCTTCCCAAATGCACACAGCTGGGATCTGACATGGGAAATGCCTGCATCATCATGGAGCTCTGGGATGAGCAACAGGGCCACGTGCTAGAGGTGGGAGTCTTCCTTTCTGCTGGGACCTATGCAGTACCCTTGTTCCCAGATAGGGAGGAGTTGATCCTCTCCCTCCTTGGGGACCCCAAGGTTTCCCATGCTTCAGGGGATGGAAGCAACTTTCCCACACCTACCTAGGTGGAGATGTCTCAAAAGACTTCCTGAACCAGAGACCCAGCCACCAAGAAGCCCTTCTTCCTGGTCTGGGTTGGGTCAGGGCAAGCAGAGCACAATTCCTTCCTTCCTACCACCATGGTTTCTTAGCAATCCCCCAGGAGCCAGCTCATCAGCATATAGAGGAATTTTCACAGAACCCCTATAATGCTTTCTCCTCCAGAAGGGTTTTAATACCCTTCTGAGTGACATTTAATATGATAACAGTATGTAAGTTTGACAGGAAGCTGTTTTCCAAGCGTTCAAGTCCTAACAGTCCCACAGATCACACTGACAATGGCTCACTTGATCATTATTAAATTCCCTGTGATTAGAAAATGGGCCGGTGCTATTGATTTAAGCTCTTTGAGCTAAGCTAAGCTTTGGAGGCCTTTCACAAGACACAAAGGGCATTTGCTATTGTATTTTGCCTTCCCAATTAAAGACTCTTCAGAGTACAAACAGCGATAGTCAGGCGTTAGGCACAGAATTCAGGAGGAAAGATGGGAAACACAGTTCAGAATAGCACCAAAGGCTAGCTCTGCCACTCTGGATGCCCAGGAATGCTACAGGGCACAAGGCTGGGACTCCCACAGCCAGAAGGCTTCCTGTTCCTGAGTGTGCTGGGCCAAGGACACTTTGAATTCAACCACAAAGCCCCTATAGATGGGGAGGGTGAGTGTCTTCGAATTGCCAGCATAATTTCAATGTCAAGGATTTTGTCCTGTGGTCTCCTCAATGATCATCAAGCTGTGCGTACAAATTTGGTATCCGAAAATTACCACCAAATCTCCAAAGGTTAAAGCATTTGGGTTATCCCTTCAGGTTAATAAATGGGAAGAAATGGAAGCAATGGTGTTTTTATTACAATCTAAAGTGCTAGAGAAAACAAGGATCCCTGGAGGAAAATCTGGAGCAATTGCAGGGTATTACGTGCTTTGTGTCTTTCTGTGGGACAGGCACTCGGGGTTTCAAGGTACACCTGCAGTGCCTATTCATTGCTCAGACAATAAGCAGTACTGAAATGCTGAGCATTTCTCCCTTGACTGCCTGTCTTCTCTGGTCCTTGCCAATCCCAGAAGAGCCTTTCAAAACCAGCTGCTGCTTCTCCAGGGCCAAGATCTCTGGTGTGGCCCTTCAGGGGCTCAACACCCACATGAGAAACCTTGTCATATGCTTCCCTTTGCTGTTTTCCTTCCTTTTACCAAGGCTCACAATAAGAAATATATTTTTAAATCACTGCCTGGCCTATGACATGCATGCAAAACTGAAAGAAATTTTCAACAAACAATACATTTGCCTATTGGCAAATGTACTTTTATGTGGCATCCCACAAAGCTGGTGTTATGGCTGTTGCAGGTGTCTGCCTGCCAAGTGTAAACTACTCTTTCTTATCAAGAGCCACACATACTCATATTATTAATTTACTCAGCAAATACTTGGAGAGCACAGGGCATGAGCCTATATCAATGTTGCATGGCAATAAGGGAGAGTATGGGAAGTTGTTTTTTTTTTACAAGCACCTCACAATAGATTGGAAAAATGCATGAGACAGTATAAACAATAATCCCAAGGAGATTAGTGTTCAGGTGGCACAAGGATCTGTGCTAGGAGGTGTGAGGAGGGAGAGGTGGAGGGTATAGTGAGGAAATTGGAGAAAGCAGCTGGGAAACTATTACCAACCTGGAGGGGCAGGGGTCATAGCTTTTTATCTCCTTGTCCCTCCCAGGTACCTGAGCAGCATGGACTATGAATAACTGCATTAAGTCACTGTCTGGTTAGATCATATTAGGACTGCTATGAAATCCAATAACTACTCTTTATTGAGCAAACTAAATATGCATGTCTCTGTGCTGGGAGTTTAACCTAGTTATCACATTTAATCCTTGTGACAAGCTAGTGGAGTAACTGCAATTGTCTCCAATTTATAGGCGAGGGAATTGATCTCAGCATGCTCAGTGGTTTATCCAAGGATGCACAGCTTAAGAGGTAGTGAAACTGAAACTTAAACCTAGACTTCTTGAATCAAAAGCACAGACTCCTTCTACTTCTTTAAAGAACATGGGTTTAGAGGGCTTTGTGGGAGACCAGTAAGGATGGTCTAGGAAGGGAGAGATCATTGCATGGTATATTGCATTTGAGGGGAACAAGTGAAGAAACCAACAAGAGAGAAAAAGAAGTTTCATTTTAGAATAAAACCAGTCCAAAATCTAGGTTAGAGGATTATAAGGAGGGAAAGGTAACTAGAAAATAAGTCTGAATCACTGAAAAATAACAATAAAACAATTGTTAGTAGTGGTGATAGGTGTCATCAAGTCGAGTCCAACTCATAGTGACCCTATGTACAACAGACAAAACACCCCCTGACACTATACCATGCCCAGCACTATGCCAGTGCTACTCTGCTATTCATAGGATTTTCAATAGCTGATTATTTCAAGAGTGGGCTGCTAGGTCCTTCTTCCTGGCCTGTAACACTCAGTGTTCCCAGGCAGTCTCCCACCCAAGTACTACCCAGGCCCAACTCTGCTTAGCTTCTGAGATCTGACGAGATCGGACATCAGGGGGCTATACTCTTACCAATATCCGCAACATTTTTAAAGATACTTGCAATACATTAGGCACCATTTCAAGGTCTTTATTAATTAATAACTCCTTGCTACAGTTGAAGAAATATAAATGCAAAAACAAAAAAAGATGAACAACTCGTCCAAGATCAAACAGAATATTATTTGATCACCCTAGCCTAGTGTGTAATGAATGCTGTCACTACAAATGTATCATCTTTGCTCCTCCACTTCTCCAAAATCCAGTGCTCTCCTTGTTGCTTGGTGGGAGCCATGTGCATAGGGTCCCTTGGTGGACACTCTGCTATTCCCCTGGGATGCTCTCATCAGGAACTTCTTGTCCAATCCCCAGCTGCTGACCATATTGGCTGCTGACAGTTCACAGCTATGACCCAGGCTGGATGTTGCTCTAAGCCATAAAGAATCACCTTTCCCAAGGTCACACCTCTCCAGAGAGACAATGAGGGTCTGATATGAGAATCCAAAGCCTCAACTTGGCCTCAGCTGGGGACAACTATGAAAGGCCAGCCTAGCGCAAAGATGTCCACAAAACTAGCTGAATTTTCAGTGAATAATGTACTTTAAGCCAGTTTCTTCCTCTTCCTGCTTATCTTCCCTCTCATCCTTTCCCCCCTCTTCTTCCTTTTCCCCCTCCTCTCCCTCTTCTTTCCCAATCCTGTCTTTCTTGCTTTTGTACAGGTGTTTTCCCAAGAGCTATCCCCAACAAACCCTGAATGAAATCCTCCATCTCATAGTCTGTTTCCAGGAAACCAGTCAAAACCAATTAGTACCAGACATGACTCTAGGAAGTGGACTATGCTTAGGACTTTGAGGTGGATTACTCCCTGGCCAGCTAGCATCCTGTTGGAAGGCATAGTATGGATGGTCTCTGATCCGCTGCAGCAGTGCAATTGCCTGGTTGGCGTAACATCTCTGGCATCGAAGAGGCATAAAGGGAAACAGTAACTAGAAAGATCATGGAATTGCTGGTTATTGCTGAGTCCCATGGACAAACTCTATGATATCAAACTCATGGTAAGCCATTGACAATTCAAGGCAAATCACAAAAGCCAGGGGAATTGCTTTGCAGAATTTAAGGGACTCCTAAACCCTTGCAGCAGAGAGACATAAGCACAAAGGATCTGGTTCAAGATTTAATCATGTAAGAGTCACAGAGCTTCAGAGAAGGGTGATATCTCAGCCAGCCAGTCTTCTATCCCAAGGTCAAAGAAATAACAGAGGAAGAGTAAGACTCTAAGATTTGGGGTATGTTTCTCTTGGTAATGATCCAGTTAAAATTTTGAATTCCCATTTTCCCCCAAATCTTCTGGACCTTCATAAGCAGTCTATTTCCTTCATAAAAGACAGTGGTCCCTCCTTTCCCCACCTGAGTGTCATAGAGAGGCTGCAAAGAAGTCAAGTGCCATATGAGATCTTGTTGGATCCCTTCAGGATCTCTACTCCATATTTCATTGTGTTCGTGGGACCAGTATAAAGGGTTAAATCTTGATCCAACCATGAAGGTCATCCAAGAGAAGAGGACTGTACTCTGAAGGAGTAGAGGCTCTGGGTAATGTGAATCAGGAGGAGGTAGAATGTATGACCTAGATTTGACCCTGAAGATAAAGGATCAAAGGGGTGGGACAGAGTTGGACAAAGGGGTTTGTACCAATGTGTGAATGCATTAAACTTCTCTCATTATATGGAATTTAACACTTTGGCAAGTATCCTGGGAGAAGTTGCTAATAAACTGTCAGGTTGGATCTCAGAACTTGGAAAAAGCATCAGCCTACACTAAATAGATACACAAGCACTCCCATGGCAGATGGTGGGAGAAAAGCTCAAAGGGCTCAGAAAAGTGGGCATGGTAGAATGCACACAGGCAGAAACCCCACCTGCTGACCATTCTGTGAAGGCTAAGAGGATGCTCCACTTACAAAAGTGAGAAGGAATGTGCGAACAAGAAAGACAGTAGCATCATTAAGATACTCTATGATGTCTGTCTTTTTTTTTTTTTTCAGCTGGAATTGAAAGCAGGAGGTATTGTTACAGAATTGGATGCCCTGATAGCAAAGGCAATGCTAGGATCCTCCAAACCAGAGAGATCATGGTGGTTGACAATCAACTATTGCCAAGTTAATGAAAGAGCACCCCCAACTGTGCCTATTGTGTTAGACGTGATACTTCTATTAGCACAGATGAACACAGACTCCAGCAAATAATATGCAGACAGAACTCTAGCAAATGTATTCTTTTTCTCTTTCTCAAGGAGGATTGATGGCACCTAACAGCAAAAGGAGGATCAAACACATTACACAATCACAGGGCACAAATAACAGAATGCATTAACAGCCCTACCCCCAGGGCTTTGTTAACCTCCTTTCCTTCTATCATAATACAGTTCAAAGAGAACTGAACCACCTGTACACTTCACAGATGATCAGATTGGTCTACTACATTGGTAACGTCACGCTACTTAGACCAGAGAAGCAAGAAGCAGTGGGTGTGTTGGAGGCCTTCGTAAGGCACATGTACTCCAGAGAGTAGAGAAAAACCCTATGAACATTGCCACATTAGTAAGGTTTTTAGAGTCTAGTGATCTGGGCACACCAAAGCATTCCCCCAGATAAATGGTGAATCAATGACTTTCACAACCTCGAGATAAGAGAAGAAGTCCTCCATAGGCCTCTTTGGATTCTGGAGGCAGCACATTCTACACTTGGAAAACCATTCTGACCCATTTACCAGGTGACATAAAAGGCTGCCAGCTTTCAGTGAGGCCTAGAAAGGGCTCTGCAGCAGGTCCAGCTGTGGCAAATGCATTCTTGTTATGTGGCCGCACAGCCCAACCAACCTTATGGTAGTAGAGGTTTCTGCATTTGGAAAAGATATCATGTACGGTTGCTGGCCAGCTCATGTAAAAGATCAGGATGTAAAGCATTAGGGGTTTGGAGTAAGGCCACGCCATCTGCCAAGGACTATTTTCCATTGGAAAGGCATGATCTGGTTCACCACTGGGCCCTTTACAATGAACCATCTGAACATGCGCATTGAGTGAGCATGCAGCCAGAGCTGTCCATCATGAACCAGGGTCTGTCATACCCACCAAGCTGTAAGGCCAAATGAACTGGCATGAATCCTTTGTAAGGTGGAAGTGGGACATCTGGGATGGAGCATAAGCAGGACCAGAGGACACAAGGAAGCTACAGGCTTCAGTGGCCCCACCCCCATGCCACCTACCATCATTGGTGGTGCCTCCTCTCATGACTCACACTTAAGCTCCTTTCCATTCAGCTAATGGAAGAAGAAAAAGTCTGAGTGTGGTGTCTGGATGGGTCATCTTGGTATGTCAGTGTGAGCTGAAAATGGACTGATATGTCATGACTGATATGTCATTAAACTCCTGGAGTTCCCTGAAAGAGAGCAATGAGGAGAAATGGTCTCAATTGGCAGGGCTTGGTATGATGCATCAGGCCTTCTACTCTGTGGAAATAGAAGTGGCCCAAAGTAAAAATAGCCATAAACTCTGGGTAATTTAAGTGAACTTTCTGGTGAATTCAGAGTCCTAAAAGAGAGATATTTTAACATTGGGAACAAAGTTCTAGAAAGACACTTCTAGATGGACCTACGGAAATGGATACAAAGTACAGTATAATATGGCCACCAAAGAATATCCACTAATAGTATTTGTTGTGAACCCTCCTGGTTCTGCTACAATAGACATGTGAGAGGAGCAGCCTCAGAAGAAGGGACAGAAGCTCCTAGTGGGCCCAGTAGGATGGGCTCCCACCCTCCGAGGCTGATGTTGCTACTACTGCTGCTGAATAGGCAACCTGCCAGCAACAGAAACGAAACCTGAGCCCTATTTTTGACCCCATCTCTCAAAGACATGAACTAAGCACTTGATGACAGGTTGACTACCCTGGACTCCTTTCATCCTGAAAGGAGCAATGATTCCACTTGACAAATATGAACACATATGTCTAGTAGAAACTTGCCTTTTCTACCCTGTAGGGCTTTGGTCAACACAACTATTTGAGGACTTAGGAAAGATTTCATCAGATGACATAAAATCATGACCAATACTGCCTTGGGCTAAGGGACTCATTTAGTGGTAAAAAAGAAACTTGGGGGCGAAGCCATGGAAGTGGGCATTTGGCCACAGGATCCACTGGTCTTGCCACTTACTGTATCCTTGGGAGTTACCAGCCTGTTGAAGTGGTGGAATGGCCTCTTAAAGAAGCAATTCTTTATTACATGAACATGATACCATCTTCTGGGCATAGGACATACCCAAAGTGAATGAGAATGATAGGATATTGTGTCCCTGATAGAAAGAAAGTATGAACCAGGAAACTACATAATGGGAGAAGGACTGGCCCCACATACCATCATCCCACAACCTGCTTGGAGAATTTACACTCCCAATCCTACATTCCTAGGATCTGTGGTTCTAGAGGTCTTGAATCTCATGGGGGGTGGGGGCGCTTCTACACGGAGTCTCAATGAGTTCATTAAACTTTAAGCTATGAGTATTAACCAGTCCCTTTTGGATTCTCTTACCAAAATATCAACAGGCATGGGAAATGAACCATAATATGGGCTGCTGCTAAACAATGGGGTAGGGGAGAATATCTTTGGCAGGACATTGATCCCCCAAGGTATCCTTTGGTGCTCATATGCTCTGTTTTAATAGTAAGTTCACAGATATATCAGCCATGTCCTGAGAAAAGCATGGTAACCAGGGGCTTAGATACTGCAGGGATGAAGATCTCATGCCCCAAACATCAGACCATTAAAACTGCCAACCAAAATCAAGGATATCTATGATGAGGGATGGAGAAGAGGGAAGGGGACTCTAAGCTACCATTTAAAGATCATCAGTAGAATATGAGTTATGGTTTTTCCAACATATTCTTTGCCTATAAATTCCCTAGAAAATGAGACCAACCTGAATCCTGAAGGATCTCCTCCCAGGCGGGGAAACTGAATAAAGGAGTAGATAAAAGGGAACTGTTGCTGTCATCCCTGATTCTCTTTTTTCCTAACATCCATCCCTCTATTGCTGGGCACATTGCTGGTGACAGCTGATAGCTGTATCCCTCACCTGGGAATTGCCCTTGGGTGCAAGGTGCTGGATCATCTAAGGTCATTCTCCCTCCAGGAAGTAGCTTATAGCCAATGGCTAGCTGAAGAAATCTGGGACAATTCTGAAGGTATATTCCACCTTCTGGGATCTTTAAGGGATCATCTGAGACCTCAGTTGTAACAGCACGGCCAGTTAGTTTCTGCCACTGTCTAATCCAATCTTCCTCATCTTCCTAAGAGCAATTCCCAAGAAGCCTTCTGCATACAATTTCACTGTCTTGGGATCTATTTTCAATTACCTCAACCTTTACTTATTACTTCCCTGTCTTATAGTTTCCATCAAATGTACTTTTCTGTAATGGTATGAGAACGCTTCCACCCACCCCACTCCACACACCTTCTCCAAGATGAGTGAGAAGTGACATAGGACTGGTTCCATTCAGAGATGTCTAGGATCTTTCAGGAAAATCTGTGGATAGCCAGAGTCTATACCACCTTGGTGAATCACAAGGATTTCAGACTCGCATGCACTAAAAATGTTGCTGCCCCAGACTTGTGAGATGCACTTGCTCCCACCCAAGCATATGGAAGATGGCAGACTTAAGAGACTGAGGGCAAAGGAAGCAAGGCTTCTTCAGGGAGAAAATAAAATGTTCCCTCCTACATCTCAGTCTCAAGCAGCTGAAAGTAGAAGTTGGAGCCCCTGTTCCCCAAATCTACCCACAAACAACCTTGACATTCTCTCAGAATGGAAACAAATCGCTTGTACCAGGGATTAAAGTGTAAGAAGGAAGATATTCTAAATTATCTCAGCCTTGAAATTCACCAGATTCGCATCTATTTAATTAATTATTTATTCCTCTCCATGACTGTGATGCTGAGTGTATTACCAAATTTTAGCACACCCCATACTCTACCTTAATGTTTCCTGGGATCATTCTCTTTTCCTACTCTGAAAGCTTTCAGAGGAAGGACCCACACTGCATGCATTTCTGTGTCCCAAGGGTCTGGGGCAGTGAATGTGGGCTCCAGCTCTGAGACCTGGGTGTGGCAATAGATGTCACATCACCTCAAGCACTCATCAAATCTCAAGCATCAAGCCAACTGCATAGGCTATTGCAATACCAGTGCAGAAAGTTTATACATTCTTTGGTAAAGACACTAAATATATTTCTAAATAAAAGAACACTGACTTTCGTTTCTAGTGACTCATGTTTCCAATGTCTTCACCATAAAGAGCAAATGCATTGTAATGGATAATTTTCTTAAAAAGAAAGAGAGAAATAGCAATCTGTAGAGATTCTGCGTGTTGTGCTAACATGACAGCTTCAGGCTCTCTTCATGAGGGTTTGCAACATCCTGCCCATGGTTTTCTGGAAATAGCTCTACATATCTAAAGTTCTTTCAGCTTGAAATTTACATACAGCCCTCACAGGAGAGAGCACAAGTCTGTCTCTTCTATTTGTACCTGCTGGGGCTAGTGTCCCGGCATGTGTTCACCAACCCTCCAGAGCAAACCTTCCCCTAGGAAGGGAGGAGGAGTTGGGGGAAGGGAAGAGAGAGAACAGAAGAGGAGGGCAGAAAAAAGAAAGGTAAAGAGAGAAGAGGGCTGTTCTAAGCCTTGACAAAGAAGGCAAGGCAGCCTCTCCCACTCCCCACTTGCTCCCCCAGATGGAATCACCATGTTCTGTGGCATTGTTTTTCCTGCAAGGCTAACTTTGATCTTCACCCAGGTGACATCATGACACCCAAGAACATCAGCAGCAGGAGAGAGGCAGAGTGTGACTTGGCAGAGCCCTGACTCTCACCAGAGATGGCTGAAGCAAGAGTGTCCCAAGTATGTGAGAGATGAGGCCAGGACCCCAAGGGCTCCTCAGTGCGATGGATGCTTTTTGGTTGACCTGCCCCCACTTTGCCAGGAAATAACTCCGTCTTTTCTTTCCCACCAAAAGCAACTCTTATCTTAGAAAGAGAAGGCAAAGACTCTTTCTCACCCTTTCATTAAGCATGGTAGCAAATACGCAGTGCCCGAGCACATATGCACATTAATTTATGCTGCCTGGCGCCTTTGTGTTTTGGAACAAGGCAGACTTCTTTGTATAATTGCTTGATGAAACATCCCCATCCATTCTGTCAACACAAATTGCACAGCTAAATAAGGAGGGCAGACCCCACCCCTTCTGCTACACAAATGAAAAAGAATCTCCCTAGCCCTGAGGATTTGGGATTCCCAGAGGGGCAGCCCAACACCACTGCCCCAGCCAGCACCTGACTTATCTCAACCTCTAGATTTTGCCACTTGCTTCTCACCTGCCAAGGACAGTTGCTAGGAAACAGAAGATAAAGCTGGACTGCTCCAAATCCTGTCCACTTTGGAATGGAGGGAACAGAGTTGGGAGGATATCAGAGGGCCATCTCTGCAACAAGGTTCTTATTCTACCTAGGGGGCCTCTCACCCTTGGGGAGGGGCGCTGACTGACTCTGGTGCTGTCATGCTGCATGTTTGTCTAAAGTAGAGGAATGTACAATACACACACACACTCACACCTACACATACACACATGCACACATCTATGCATACATACGAATCTGCACACACATACAAACACACACATATCTGTACCTGCACACACACCGTAGCATGCATGTACACACATACACATATCCTTATCATTGAAAATATATTTTTTCACCAACATAAACAGTGACTATACACATGGGATTCACCAGATGGAAGAGACAGGAACTGAATTGACTACCTTTGTGGAAAGACACAATTGAAAAGCTCAATATCAAAAGTCAAAATAGGAATAGGTACTGATTGTGGATCAGACCCTCAATTGCTCATATACAAGTTCAAACTGAAACTGAAGAAAATTAGAACACGTATACTAGAACCAAGTAATGACCTTGAGTATATCCTACCTGAGTTCAGAGACCACCTTAAGAACAGGTTTGATGCAGTAGACACCAATGATCAAAAACCAGATAACTTGTGGCATGACATCAAAGACATCATTCATGAGAAAAGCAAAAGGTTATTCAAAAGACAGGAAAAACAGAAAACACTAAATTACATATCAAAAGAGACTCTGAAACTTTCCCTTGAACAATGAGCAGCTAAAGTAAAAGGAAGATATGACAAATTTAAAGAACTAAACAGAAGATTTCCAAGGGCAGCTCTAGAGCAGAAAACCAAATTTCATAATCACATGTGCAAAGAGATGGAGATAGGAAACAAAAAGGGAAGAACACACTCTGTTTTACTCAAGCTTAAGGACTTAAAGAAAGAATTCAAGCCTCAAGGGGCAATAGTGAAGAACTCTCCAGGGAAAATATTAAATGATGCAGGAAATATCAAAAGAAGGTGGATGGAATACACAGAGTCATTATACAAAAACAAATTGGTGGGTGGCCAACTATTTCAAGAAGTTGTATATGATCAAGAACCAATGGTACTGAAAGACAAAGCAGAAGCTTCCTTGAAGGAATTGGGGAACCACAATGCTTCAGGAACTGATGGGCCACTACAGATGTTTCAACAAACAAATGCAGTAATGGTGGTGTTCACTTACTTATGCCAAAGATTTGGAAAACAGCTACCTGGCCAACTGATTGGAAGAGATCCATATCTGTGCCTAATCCCAAAAAAGAAGATCAAACCAAATGTGGAAATTATCAAATGATATCATTAACATCACATACAAGCAAACTTTGCTAAACTTCATTCAAATGTGACTATAGCAGTGTATAGACAGAGAACTACCACAAAATTAAGCTGGATTTAAAAGAGGATGTGGAACCAGGGATATCATTGCTGATGTCATATGGATATTAACCAAAAGCAGAGAATACCAGAAACATGTCTATCTACGTATTACTGACTATGCAAAGGCATTTGACTGTGCAGATCATAATAAATTATGGATAACATTACAAAGAATGGGAAGATCAGAGTATTTAGTTGTACTCATGAGGAGTCTGTACATGACCAGGAGGCAGTCATTAGAACAGAACAAGGAAACACTGATTTAAAGTCCTATCATGGTATCTCTTCAATCTCTATGCTGAGTAAATAATCTGAGATGCTGGACTTTATGAAGAAAAATGTGGTATCAGGATAAGAGGAAGATTCATTAACAACCTGCCTTATGCAGATGACACAACTTTGCTTGCTGAAAGTGAGAAGGATTTGAAACATTCACTGATAAAGATCAAAGAACATAGCCTTCAGTATGGATTGTACCTCAACATCAAGAACACAAAAATCCTTATGGCAGGGTCAGTACACAACATCATGATAAATGGAGAAAAGATTGAGACTGTCCAAGATTTTGCTTTATTTGGTTCTACAGTCAACACCCACGGAAGCAGCAGTCAAGAAATCAAAAGATGTATTGCATTGGGAAAAGCTGTTGCAAAAGACCTTTTTAAAGTGTTGAAAAGTAAAAATGTCACATTGAATACAAAGGTGTGCCTGACTCATGCCATGGTATTTTCAGTTGCAACATATGCTTGTGAAAGCTGGATATTGAATAAGGGAGATCAGAGAAGAATTGACTCTTTTGAATTATGGTGCTGGAGATGAATACTGAATATGTCATATACTGCCATAAGAACAACAAATCTGTCCTAGAAGTGTAACCTGAGTGATCCTTGGAAGCAAGGATGGTTTTGACTGCATCTTATGTACTTTAGACATATCGTCAGGAGGGACCAATCCCTGGAGAAGGACATCATGTTTGGGAGAGTAGCAAGTCAATGAAAAAAAAAGGAAGATCTTCAACTAGATCGATTGACACAGTGTCTGCAACAATGGGCTTAATCATAAAAAAGATTGTGTGCGTGGCAAAGTTGAGGAGCATTTTGTTCTGTTGTACACGGTGCCTCTATAAGGCTGACCTGACTCAACAGCACATAACAACATCAAAAGCAAACATATATACGCCAACACCAACACCCACATACACATACACACATACATACACACCCGTGCATACATGCAAACACCTGCACATACATACATACACACCTGTACACACATACATACTTCCCTGCACACATACATACATCTGCACATATATACATACATGAGCATACATATATATGGGTATATACACATACAATCCTACACACACACAAGCACATGCACACATGTACACACCCCACCTAGGCACCAAGGGTGGCAGAGTGAGGCTGGTTCCCAGGATGGGAAAGATGTTCTCCGAGGCAAGCAAGGGTGAGCAAGAAAGGAAGGAAACAGCATCGCAATCAGCCAATGGTTCTCAGAACCCTGCAGGAGACACTCAGCGTCTCCTCAAGCTTCCTTTGAGAGAGTCACACACATCTGCACACCCAGAAACTTCATGACATTAGTCATCATAAGGCCAAAGGACATCTACATGCTGCTCAGCCACGGAGCTGCATTGGTCAGCTAGGCCTGCGACAACAATGCACAGATCGGATGGCTTATCCAGCAGACGGGTTTCGTCATGGTTCAGTTCTGGAGCCAGCAAGACTGGGACCCAGATGCTGGTGGGCTCAGGGTCAGGGTCTGGGGAGGACGCCACCTTTGGTTTGCAGACAGGCATCTCCTTTTTTGTGTCATGTGGCCTTTCCTTGGGGAAAGATGGTGTACAGAATGCCTCGCTCTCTCTCACTGTCATGATACCACCAATACCATCCATTTAGGGCCTCACCCTCGGGGTCTTATTAACCTCAAATTTCCTAAAAGCTCTGCTTCCAAATATGGCCACACTGGGAGTTTGGGCTTCTACATATGAATTAGGAGCAGAGTGGGGGCACAATGCAGTCCATTGCAGAAGGAAGCTTCCTCCTCAGAAGATAGTCTCTGGCCAAATGAAGAGTCCACTTATAATGTAAGTATCACAACCATCTGTGCTTCGACTTGCAATTGGCGGCATTAAGGACTTTTTTTAAGTGGGAGCATGAACACAGTTTTATTTTGATCATATAACCCAGAAAGGCAAAGTAGAAAGGAACTGCCGTTCCTCATGGGTTCCAGAGCGCTCCATCCATTTCATAGAAGGGGACACTCAGGCACCATGAGTGGGAAAAGTGATTCCTTTGATGCCACCAGCCTCCTCTGGCCACCCGTGACAGTGCCAGGAATGGTCTATTCACTGGTCTCGTCCTTACACTGAGGGGCCCTGTGGGAGATGGACTGTGTCTTAGTCACATCTAACCCAGACCTGACACCTTACCTAAGACACGGGAGGCTCTGCCTGTGTGGTGTGGGGTAGCAATAGAGAGGCCATCCGCCATCCAGCCCCCAACCTGTACTTTAACCTACACCCCACCTCTCTCCTCAGCTCTGAGGCTAGGGGGGCAGTGTCTGGCTGGCCACTGTTTCCCACAGGGCAGGTTTCCCCCCAGGACCTGAAGGAAGTATTCCTTAGAAGGCTGCCTCCATGCACAGCTGCCCAGAGGTGCACACAGAGCAGAGAAGAGGCAGGGGGCCTGGTGTGGCCAATTCCCCCACACCCAGAAGCTGGGTCACACAGTTACCTCAATACCCCATCCTTAATCTATGAACTCAGGCACCACACATGCCTCCTATGCCTCAGTTGCCCCATGTGTAAAGTAGAATAACAAGCATCGCTCATAGCCATGGTGCAGATGAGCAAAGCAATGTATGCAAGGGATGTGCTCACTGTTGAGTGGCAAAAATCCTCCTTAAATGCTCCCTGTACGTGAGTAAACTCCCCATCAGCCCACTGAGGGACTGAGGATGGCACACGAGTGACCTTGGTTAAATCATGATGCAGCGAACGCATGTACCGCAACATGACATCAATCCCACAAACATGCCCAATTATTGAGTCAATAAAACATCCAAAAATAAATAAATAAAAATAAATAAGTTATAAGTGGGGCATAGAGCAGAGCTATTGAATTGTAGATTCCCAGGACTTGAAACCTAGGTGCTGAGTGCACAAAGACAGGGTGAGGAAACAGCCTCCATAGCCAAGATCCTTTGTCCGAGGTTACCAGGTTGCAGCGGATAGAGCTAGACTCCTCCTTAGGTACAGATGCAGCACCTCCATAGTCCCACTTTCAGCCCAAAGCAAGACATGGTGGAGGGTTTAGAGTGAGTAGAAGGTGGCCTGAGGTACAGCAGCTATGCATCATGGGACCATAGTGTTTCCAATTTTGTTTGTAACAAGGATCTCACTAGGTAGTGCAGGCTGGCCTCAACCTTGTGATCTTCCTGCCTCAGCCTCCCAAGTACTGGGATTAAAGATGTGCACTACCATGCTTAGCTTTTTTTTTTTAAGTGGTGGGGATCAAGCATACTAGGCAAACACTATCGCTACACTCTCAGCCCTTCCAAGTCTTAAAACACATTGATCTTCCAGATTCAGAGCCAACTTATAATTCCTGAAATCATGTTCTCTTTAAAATACTTCCAGCATTTTAATTATCCTTACTTATTACGATGACTATATTTCTTAAGAAAAGTGTTTAACAAACAAGAAAAATCAGTTTAGTTGCACTTAAAAAGACCTGTACCTATAAGGAATACATCAAACTGGAAGCCACTCAGAGCCTCTGACTGAGTAGCCTTTGAGCAAAGTAACATCCAGTCTTCTGGCAAGATGAGTAGCATCTCACAGAATCTCACACAAGGATTTCTTTTGCTTCTAAACTTGTTATTTCTTGGAAGACAAGTCAAAGCATCTGCATGAAGGGTCCATAACTTGACATATGTATTTTAATTGCACCAAAGACTCCCCATGAGCATCAGACAGGGTCACGAAATATGCTTTAATGTAGCTGTGATGACAAGTGAGACCAACTGATAAATCATGGCTACCTCTCCTACCTGTTCCTGGCTGGACTCTGGGAAATGTTGACCTTGACCCTGGACTCTACTCTTATGTGTTCTCTGTTCTGGCTTTTGACTAAATGTCAGTGGATTTCTCCAATGCTATGAGATCTGTATGTAGATTGCAAGCTTTAATTCTCACACCAGACATATACTTTTCTCCACCTTCTCAACCGGTATTTCCCTAGGATTTAGAATTCAGAAAACATAAATTTCCCTGAGAAATGCACGAAGGATTTCCTATATGGAAACATGAGGCAGGAAGGTAGCCTCCCTCCTCCCAGTAGGCTATGCTCTGTGAGGAGCAGTCCCTGGCTGGATGCAGTGGCTCCGAGGCCACACACTGAGCACAGGACAAGAAGTGGCTGAGGAGCTTATTCATTCAACCCAGCAGAATGATGGCCTGGGAGCATCCCAGGGCCTGAGGCTCTGAATGACTTGCCCACTTTCTGTAACAAGTTACCAGAAGTAGGATGACTTAAAACATCAGAAACTTACTCTCTCCACTTCTGGAGTTCTGAAGGCTCTGAGAGAGCCTGTCTTACATTCAGTCTTCTAGAAGAAGGAGCCTTCCCCTCCTCTTCCCGGCTTATCATAGCCCTGGCAATCCTCGGCACTCTTTACCTCATAGTTATATCACTCAAGCCTCTGCCTCCACCTTCATGTGTCTCTGTCCCCAGACTTCTCTCTCTTTAGACAGACATTAATCACTGGACTTAGTATGATTTCATGTAAACTTGATCACATCTATAAAGATTCTATGTCCAAATAAGGTCTCAGTCATAGCTGCTAGGGATTTGGACTTCAACATATTGTTTTAGGAACACAATTCAACCCATAAAAAGTTCCAACATTACTGTGGCTTGAGTATGGTTTGGCCTCATCAAAACTCTTATTAAAGTCAGGTACCATGATGCACACCAATAATCCAAGGAACTGGGGAGGCTGAAGCAGGAGGATTGTAAGTTTGATGCCAGATGCAGCCTGCATAACTTACTGAGATCCTGTCTCAAAATTTAAAAAAGTTTTTGAAGGGGAATGGAGGTATAACTCAGTGATAGGGCACTTGCCTATCATGTGAGGCCATTTACTCAATAGCCCTAACACTGTAAAAACAAAAAACAAACAAACAAAAAGCTCATGTTGAGGTTTAGTCTCCGTTGTAAGGCTGTTGAGATATGGCTAGGCTTTAAAAAGCTATTTGGAAGCTGAATCATACTTAAAGGAAAAAATCATGTACATAAATTGATGTATATAAAAATGCACAAAGAGCGTAGAAGGGACAATATAAAGAATAGAAAGAGGAAGGGAGGTAACCAGCAGAAGGAAGCAAAGATTGGGGAAGATGGGATGGGGAGGAGGGTCAATGTGGAGGGATGAATAGGGACAGGACCACCTCAATGTAAACAGCACAACTTCATGAGTATATTGGGAAAATTGGGGACTATAACTCAAATAAGCATTTGAGTTTTACTACATATTTGTCATAAGGCTCCACAAACCTTGTGGGTTATGAAAGTATTTCCAGAAGCGATGTAAAGGATGCATAATGGGAAAAGCCAATGCTACATTATTCCGTACCCCACCATCATTTACTAATAATGGACAAAAAAGGTATTTGGAATCACAAGGGATCTGCCCTCCTGAGTGGGTTAATAGGTTTCTCTGGGGAATGGGCTATCAAGGGTATTGAGCCCCTCTTTTCTCACTTCTGTGCATGTGCCAACTTGCACTTCTACCATGAGACCCTCAGCAGAAGCTGATCAGATATGACTAGCCAATTTTCAGATCCATGAGTCAAAATAAATCCTTTTCATTTATAAACTACCAGTCACAGGTATTCTGCTAAGCAGATTGAATATCCCTTATCTGAAATGCCTAGCATGAAAAGTATTTTGGATTTCAGATATTTCTGGAATTGAGAGTATTTGCATGTACGTAATGAGATATCTTGGGTATGATGCCCAAGGCTAAATACAAAATTCATTTATTTTTCATATATATCTTATCCACATAGCCTAGAGGTGATTTTATACAATAATCTTAATAATCTTGTACAAGAAACAAAGTTTCATGAGGTAGAATGTTCCACTTGTGGTGTCATGTTGGCACTCAAGAATTCCAGATTTTGAAGCACTTTGGATTTTCAGATTAGGAATATTCGCCCTAAGGCAATAGAAAACAGACAAAGACAATCACATATGAGGCAGACACATATTGATTCCCAAAATAGGGCCACCATCTGGGAACCAAGCCTTGAATACATGAGCCATTAGGGGGATACTTCATATCCAACTATAATGTTCCACTCCTGGCTCCCAAAATACTCATTTTCTTCTCACAGTACAACATGCATTCAATCCATCTCTAACAGTTGCCAAAGTCTTAACAGTTTCAACATTATTCAAAAGTCCAAGTTCAAATTTCCTCTGAGACCCAAGACAACTCTTAGCTTTGAAGCCCTACAAAGTCAAAAACAAGTCATACAGCCCCAAGATACAGTGGAACAGAGTAAACATCACCATTCCAAAAGCAAAGAATAGAGACATAGAAAGTAGGGGTGGGACTGAAGCAAGAAAAAATCCCAGCAGGACAAACATTAACTCCTGTAGCTCCATATCTGGCATCAGGGGCCTATGGTGTCATGATGTGAGCTCTGATGGGCTTGGGAAACCCTACCCATATTGACCTGCCACTTGCAGTCCACAGAGCCTCTGTTTTGGGCTGACTCTGCTCACTGTATGTACTGTCCCTTGGCAGATGATCCACATGACTGGCATCTCTAACTTCCTGAAGTTTCTACTGTGCCTTCGGCTTCATTTTCACACTGTCAGGCATTGCTTTCCCAGAGGCTGCTTACAGGGATCCTGACCCTACCACACATTGCTTGGCCTCACAGGCCTTTCTATGAAATCTCAGTGGAAGCCTCCATGACCCCATAACTCTTGCATTCTACTCAACCTCCCTCAAAGTCTCAGGGCATGGACAAAATGTTGTCAAGTTCTTTGCCAGCATATAACATGCATGGCCTCTAATCCAATTCCCAATAGAGTCTTCATTCTCACCTGAAACCTCATGAACACAGCCCTTACTATCTGCACTCCTATCAGCATTCTGCTCTTCTGAGCTACCACCAAAATTGCCCATTAGGCTCTGCTTATAGCATTCTAGGGCTTCTCTAGCCCACATCTCCAAATGTTTCCAAATTCCTCCTGCAAACCAGTTCTAAAGGCTTAAGAGTGATATGATTAGGTTCAATCACAGCAACTATTCCTGGTATCAATTTTCTGTGTTAGTCAAACATCTCACCTGCGACAAAATACCTGGAAAAACAACTTACAGGAAGAAGCATTTCTTTTGGTTCATGGTTTCAGAGGTTTCTGTACATGGTTTCTTTGCCCCATGCCCTTGGGCAGAACATTGTGGCAGTGGGAACATGTGTCAGAGGAGGTTCTTCACATCATGGTGGCTGGGAAGCAAAGAAAGAGACAAGAAAGCACCATGGACAAGGTACCCCCCAAAACTTGTCTCATGTGATGCATTTTCTTCGACTAGCCCCACCTTCAAGTTTTCCAGCACTCCCTAAAATAACACCACTATCTAGGGACTGAACCTTTAAAACATGAGCCTTTTGTTGGGGGGATAACTCATATCTAAACCACAACAAAATCTGAGTGCAGGGAGAGGCACCTAACTCAGACTTTGGTGGTCAGGAAAAGCTTCTTGGAGGAGGAGACATCCATGGGCAAAGAGCAGAATTCAGCCTGAGGCTAAAAAAAAGCAAGATATCTTCCTTTGCCTGAGCAGTCTCCTTGGTTCAAGAGGCATGTCCCCAAGATCCTAGCCCCTAGATTTTTACCGCCTCCCTGTCTTCAGGCCTCAGTTGGCATCTCACTTCTTTTGGAAAGATATTACCTCACTAGCTTTCATCTACCCTTCTCTATGACATCATTGTGTTTATTCCTTCCAGCCATGATCACCACCTGCTGTGTTTATTTGCTTACTTCCCTACATCTCCCTTCAACACAAGAATTAGGTCTGTCAGGGTAGGGATGTTGGTACCTATTTCACAGAGACACCCATTGTGCTCAACACAGTGCCTGTGTTCCTGTTAAAAAAATAAGAATGAATAAGTGAATGAAGATGTGAATAAACAAACAAATGGGTTCATTGTGACTAGACTGCAGATTTTGAGGCAGGAAGTGGAAAGACAGAAACTTGAAGAAGGAAATCTGGGCAAGAACATTCAAGACCCTGTAACCAGGCAGAGGAGCTTGAACTTATAAAAGCATTGGAGAACAGAAGTGGGCTGGGTGGTGGTAGGTGGGCCTTTGACATTGAAGAGTGCGTGAAGGATTGCACTTGGCATCTAGCAATGAACACAGATCTCAAGAGCTGGATAGAAACAGATTCTAAATAGCTAGAGATTTGCACCTAGCCAATGCATTACACAGGTGCTCAGCAAATATTGAGTGAGTGAATAAAGGAGACTTTTGCAGGAAGTCATTCATTTACAGTTGGATATAAAGAATGAACACTAGGGCACAGAATTTTTGCTTCCTTAGAAAAAGTACTCCTAAAGTGTTCTTCTTTGAGTTTTGGGAGATGTGTTCCATTGCTAGGACCCTCAGTCTCCTTTCCTCTTCCCTCTTCACTCCTCTGGACCAAGGAGAGGAGGTCTGTGCCCTCCTAGAGAAGAAGAATCCTCTACATCACAGGCAGAAGAACAAGGAGCCAGCAGGTGACAGGCAACATCTGCCACTTCAATGGGCTTGGAGCTGCCTTCCCTGGTGCCCCACTTTCCTGCTGCGTGAGCCCTGGCCACTGTTCTGCTTAGAGATAGAAGCTTAAGGAAAGCATTTGAAGTCCAAACCTCCTAGGCAGTTTCAGGGGTGTTCAGCAGCATGCCACCCCACCCTCCCCAAAAGACTGCAAGGTCAACAGACACTTGCAAACTACTGATCGCCCTTTGCATCTCTGCGGCAGAGGATTTTCAGGCCCCTAGTACTTTCCTTTCTTTCTGTGAGCACAAGTTGAAAAAAAAAAGGCAGCCTTGGTCTATTTTTATTTTTATTTTTTTAACATGTCAGTGCTGCTACTGCTGCTGTCCATTGCTGCACTGATGGCCATTACAACTCACTGCAGAGAATGCGCATCTGTTAGCACTGGGCAGAGAAGCCAGGGTTACTTTCAATTATTTCCTATTGAGATGCTGAAGATGTAAGTCAATCTTGACGCACAGTAAGTCCCTATTTAATGCCCCATTCCCTAGGGGTTAAAGAAGACAGTGAGGGTGTGAAGAAATCAGCCTTCTCATCTATTGCTGATGGGAGTATAAGTTGGCACAACCCCAGGCAACCTGGCAGGCCTTTATCAAACACATACATGCACACGTGCAAAATCAAAACCATGAACTCTTGGACACGGCTGATCCATTTCTAGGAATGTATCCTACAGCTACTCCAACACACTGGTGAAATGGCATATTTACATTTAGAAAGTGTTTTAGTGCAACCTTACTTGAAAAGCATACGTTTAGAAATAATCTACATGTGCATCAACAGGGAACTGGTTCAAATAAATCATGTCATGTCCAGTCAGTGGAAGACAAAATAGCTGTGTAAAGGGGTGCACACTCTCTATGTACTTATTGAAAGAATCTCCGAGCATATTATTTTTTTGGTGCTAACAATTATTATGGGCTGGGATTTAGCTCAGTTGGTAGAGCACTGCGCTGCAGTCTCTGAGGTCCCGAGTTCAATTCCCAGCACCGCAAAAATGGGAGAAGGACCTGGCAATCCACTCCCAAGGCAATCCCGGAACAGTCAGCCATTGAAAACCCTATGAGGGTCGCTGTGAGTCGGATACCGACTCGACGGCACCTATCAACAACAACATCAAGAACAATTATTATGGCTTAAAACAACAAACACTTACTGTTTCACAGTTTCCGTGGGATAGGAATTGGGGAGCAGCTTCATTGGGTGGTTCTGACTCAGAATCTCCCAAAGAGGGTGGAGTCAAGCTGTGAAGAGGGCCATACCCCTCAAGACTTGACAAGGGAGAATCTAGAATCTGCTTTCAGTCTACTCATATTTCTGTGGGCAGATCCCGGAAGACCAGCTTCCACACACACACACAGTCGTGGGCAGGTGTTAGGCCCTCGCTGCACGCGCCTCTCTCCAGGCTGCTGGAATGTCCTCAGGATATTCTCACTGGCTTCCTCAGATAAGTGATGAGAGAGAAAAAGAGAAAGGAAGAGAAAATAGCACACACATCTAAGATGGAAAGTGGAATTGGCTTATAGCCTAATCTCAGAGTAACATCCCATTCATTCTGCTATACTCTGTTTACTAGAAGCAAGTTGCTAATCTAGCCCACAATTGAGGCCAGGGAGTTTAGCTGCACCTCTTGGGGAGACACATTATCAAAGAACTTCTGGACATATTCTTAAAATCACCTCACCAAGGTCCCTAAGCAAACGGCGAATAAATAAAAGTGAGAGAAAGAAAAAGAGAAAGCAGAGCAGTTGGATGGCAGACTGCTACATATGTAACAAGAGGAAAAAATAGTTATATATATTTGTTGGCAGATGCATAAAAGACCTCTGCAAGGATACACAATAAACTGTGAATATGAGTTGCCTCCAGGGAGACCAATCGGTAGCCTAGAAACAGGGATTAGAAGGAAACTTTGCACTGGGCATCTCTATCTACCTCTTGAATTTAGCACCGTGGCAAGTTATCTGTTTGTACAGAAGACGGGATGCAGCTGCTTTGTTATCCCATTAATATTTCCTTAGCATCCATGGAGTGAAGCCAAGAGAGTTTCTGTCCTTTTGTGGAATTTGTGATCTGTCTGGATAAACAAAACCCAAGTACATTTGAAAGTTTTATAAGTAATTTTACATCAAACCTTACAAGCCAAGTGCATGGTCCAGAAAAAGACCCCATCCATGCACATGGCCTTGGAAGACTCTACAGAGGAGACAACTTCAAGCTCAGGTAAACCTGAGGCCAGTGAAATGAGCCTGGGATTGGAGGGTTGAAGAAGATCTCCCTCACTCTTTCTCACTCTTTCTCTCTCTTTCTCTCCCTCTCCCCCTCCATCCTTTCTCCGGTTATAAGTTCTCTTGTGCCTGCCTCTCTGCCTGCATGTTTCACTTCCCCACTGTTCCCCCCCTCCCCTTGATTAATCATAGTTTCTGTTCCCCTCTTGTTACAACTTGATTTGTGTTCCCCTAAAATGCAAATGCCTGCAGACATAGCCCTGTGGCATCCGATCATTCCGAAGCTAAGCAGGGTCGGGCCTGGTTAGTACTTGGATGGGAGACCACCTGAGAACACCAGGTGGCTGTAGGCTTGGGAGAAGGACCAGGCAAGCCACTCCCCAAAATCAATCTACCATTGAAAACCCTATGAACAGCAGAGAAGTGCTGACAATAGTGTTTCCCCTGTTGTATGCAGGGTCACTATGAGTCCGATACCAACTCGACAGCACCTAACAACAACAATAACAACAAAATGCAAATGTTGAAGTCCTAATGGCCAGTAGCTCAGAACACAGCCTAACTGGAAAATAAGATTTTAGGTTAGGATGAGGCCCTCATCCGATATGACTGGCTTCCTAAAAGGGGGAAAAGGTCATACACACACGTATACACAGAAGTGTATGATATGAAGGTGAAGACAGGGATCGGGGTGATGCAACTACAAGACAAAGAACTCCAAAGGTCGCCAGGGAGCCATGGGAGCTGGGGCAGAAGCATAGAGCAGAGTCTTCCTCACAGCCCTCTGCAGGAAGCAACCCTGCTCACACCTGGATCTGGGACTTATAGCCCTCAGAATCCAGACAATGGAGGTATGTTGAGTAAGCCCCGGCTTTGTGGTTCTCTGGTCCAGCAGCCCCAGAAATCTACACCCTCGTGCTGACTTACTCCTGGCTTCAGTCTGACAGAGCAGATCCGCTCCCCCACAGCACAGTACAAACTGACTATGGACCCTAGGTGTACGAGCTCACATCCCGCAAGAGAATGATTGCCTGCTATGCTTTGAATATGGTCTGTTCCCTCTGAAACTCATGCTGAAATTTGATTACCACGTGGCAGGGTTGGGAAGTAGGGCCTTTAAGATGTGGTAATGTTGTTAAGCCCCCATGTGTCTGTCAGCTTGTCATGTTGTGAGGGTGTGCATGTTGCTGTGATGCTGAAAGCTATGCCACTGGTATTTCAGATACCAGCAGGGCCCCTCATGGTAGACAGGTTTCAGCTGAGCTTCCAGACTAAGACAGACTAGGGAGAGGATGTGGCAGCCCACTCCTGAAACAATTAGCCATCGAGAACCCTATGAAGAGTAGAGAAACACTGTCAAATATAATGCTGGAAAGTGAGATCCCCAGGCTTCAATATATTCAAGGAACGCCTGGGAAGAGTTGCCTCCTGAAACTAGAGTTGACCTCAATGGTGAAAATGGAGCAAAGCCCCTGAGACCTCCTTTTGCTAATGTGGCAGGACTCAAAATGAGAAGAAACATAGTGGCTGCAACAATGAGCTCAAACATGAAAAGATCATGTGCATGGCAGAGTGTCAATGTAGTGTTTCATTATGTTGTTCATGAAGTCTCTATGAGTCAGATCTGACCAGGCGGCACCTAACAACAACAATGTTATTAAGAGGGTTTAATGCCTTCCTTGCAGGAGTGGGTGTTTATAAAGGGGCTATCATCAAACAACATACACCTCATGTTTGTGTCTTCTACCTATGCTCACTTGCTCTTCTGCTTTTCCATCACATCACAGTGCAATATGAGGTTCTCACTAGGTTCAGCCACCTGATCTCATATTTCCCAACCTTCAGGATCATCAGCTGAACAAACTTCTTTCCTTTATATGTTACCCAGCCTCAGGCATTCTGTTACAACAATAAAAAACAGGCTAAAAAAAATTTCCCAAATTCACCTGTGTATAGTGGTGCCACTGCTGAACAGGTACCATTGGCTGTGAGAGAAGAGGATCAAGTTCTTTGTTATAAACTGGTCACCCAGGTTCATCCTTGCTACTGGGTTGTGGAGGATGAGGCAACTAACCAAGATGAGATGAAGTATCCAAAACCATGTGCTCCGTAGCTTACATGCAACATCTTCTTCCTTTCAACTTATCCTTAGAGCCCCAGTTCCCAGCTGATCAGATGGTAGCCAGCAATAAAGGGCACTCTTATGATGGAGTCCCTTACTGCTCAGTGCCCCTAATTCACTCAAGAAGTTTACAAAGCCTTTCATGGGGCAGGTACTGGAATATAAGGTCGATAATGATCCTGTCCTTTCTTGAAGGATTCCACATCCTGGCAAGGGAGAAGCCAACGATGATTCACATTGCTGTGATGGATGCTTACCTCATCTGTGTCAAGGGCTTTGCAGGCATTGTACAATCTGATCACCTTAATGGTTCAATGGGGGAGATCCCTTGGTCCCTGTTTTTCAGAATGATTGTCTGAGCACCTGAATTTGCACAGCTAGGTGGCAGATCTGGGATGTGAGCTAGCATGGGTGACTCCAAAGCTCCCCTTCTCAATCTTGACACTAAGCTGTGTTGCATTCAGACGATCAACAATTCTCGGCTCCACTGCAAGGCCAGGCCAAGTGCCAGCAGAACTGGAAGGTAGAGTGCTGTGGGAAGCAGTGGGAAAGGCAACTCATAGGCCAGGGGCTGGCAGAGTGGACGGGCTGTGCATGAGCAGGGCTGGACAACCACATGCAGGGGGTGCGTAGAGCCAGGGAGGGCGAGCCCAGATACTGATAGCATGTTGAGAAGCATCATTCTTACATTGTGGGAGGGAGGGAGGCAGGCAAGCAGGATCTCAGCAGGAAAGCTGGACAGGAAGTAAGGGACCCAGCAGACTGAGGGGTATATGGTGAGAATACAAGGGACCACAGACCTTTCTTACTGCTTCCCTGATGGCCTGATCTAAGCATATTTTTAAAAGATGCCTCCGGTAGCCCTGTGAAGATAGGATGTAAGAGGTTAGAATGTGGAGGAAGGAGGGTATCCTGGAGAGCATCACAAATGAACAAAGGTAATGACAGCCTTGCAAAACAAGAGACTCTGAGGAAGTGGAATACAGAGGCTGCTTTACATGTAAGAAATAAGAGAGAAGGAGAAATCTACACCGTGCTCCATCGCTACTGTTTGCCTCTCCTGTGGATAACTAGCCTGTGCCTCTAATACAAATATTTCCAATTTCTATCCATGGTCTCTAATATTATTCTTTCCACCCCACTCCTCCAGTTATGGCTTGCACGTCCACAATAGCCTATGTGCACAGATACACACACACACACACACACACACACACACACACACACCCCTCTGACCTATTGTCACATCGAGTCCCTTTAATTATTTTACTGGAACAATTTCTTTGACATCGACGAATATAATCAGAGTATTTTTTGCAGGAAGGCAAGAACTGTTTATATTCTTGACCTGATTTCAAACACCCAGCAAAATCCCTGGAGAGCAATTAATTAAATGGTTATCTGGACGTCTGGCTTAGAGATTTCTCCTATCTTCTCCCTTGGTCTTTGTCTCTTGTCCTTCCTACCTTCTCTCCTAACTTCCCTACCCAACATTGTTCTCCTGGTGAAGGAGCTAAATTTCATTTCCCTGGTGGTCGAACACAGCTTTGTTTCTTAAAGGCACTCACGATCTAAGAGCTTTATTTTTCTCTCCCTTGTAACCATGTTGATGCTATATTTAGTAATTTTATTAAGGAGATAATTTACGTAAATTCCATACCGGAGCCCTGCTGAGTAGCTAGCTAACTAATTCTATTCCTCTTATTAGGGAAAACAGACAAACCAAATGAGATTTAAAGACTAGACAGATGAATTTGCGTCTGTGCTGAAGTCAAGCCTGGGACCTCAGGACACCTATCCAGGGATCTGAGGGATAGAACTCAGAGGAGTGGGGGGTGGTAGGAGGAGGAATAAATTTTAATAAAAAGGAAAATGCAGCATCAAGAATTCACTGAGGGCCAAGTAGGACCCCCAATGGGATCTTAGCCAAGCATCCACTGATCTGAAAGGATAAAGGTCCTTCTTCCTTTGTCTGCCTTAGTAACTCCCAGGCACAGCTAGACAGATGCCAAAGGATCGGCCTTCCCTAGCATTTCTGTAGCTATGTTTGCTCTCTGACATCCCTCAGCTTCTCCCTTGTAGCAGGGAGGGATCAGGTCTGCTCAATGGACTCGTTCAGTCTCTGTCTCAACACCAAATATGTGTATGTGGGCTTCTTAATGAACACCAGGGAAGCCCGCTTTCAACAAAGCCCCTACATGAAAAAAAAAACTGATTTGTACCAGAGACATCAAGGAGTGGTTATTAACTTTACAAAAAGAGAAACGAGAGAATTCTCTAAAATCCCCGGCTCTCTCAGTGCATTGGAAATGAGATTCAATTTAGAAAAAAATTCAATTGATACACAACTTTTGAGAATGCTCCGCTGGAGAGAAGAAGGCACAGCGGGGACTAGGTATTGATGGTGATTAAGAAAAGGAAGAGGACATAATTTCCTTCCTTCCCAGTAGGCCTGATATTAAAATGTAGTGGGGGCCTAGTATGTGCCAGATGCGTTCAAACACCTTCATCATGTGGGCTCCTCTTATGAGCTCTGGGAGAAAGAGATTTGCTTCGTGGTACAAATAAGGACATTGAGGCTCAGGGAGGCTGGGAAGTTTGCACACAGCCAGTGAGGGTTGAGTCAGAATCAGAACTTGAGTCTCTTTGGCCAATGCACGGTTCCTTCTGCCTCAGAAGTACATTTCACGAACTTCTCAGGCTACTTTCCTTTTCTATACAAATCCTGCTACAGAAGATGATGGGCAAACTCCCCTCAAAGTCCATATACCCTTTCCCTATGAAAAAAATTGCACCACCTAGGATCCTCTCTGTTTGGGTTATTAGAGATGGTAAGAACCTCTATGGATCCCCAGTAGGGTCATATGAAACAGAATGCCAGAAGCAGGCCACAGGCAGCAGAGAGGGCAGCCTGGGGAGCTCCTTACTCCTCAGTATTCTCATCCTAACAATTGTCAACCAAATTCAGAAGTCCTCTGTGGCCAGATGAAGTGGCCATCCTACAGCCTCTTTTGCATGCATCCCTGTAACAGCTCTGGCCAGTAGGATGTGAGCAGAAGCAACGTGGCCTCCCAGGATCACATCTGTGTCTGCATGCTCTTACCCTTGAAGGTGGTAGATAAGGTCAGTGACCCAGTGATCCTATGGGGAGAGGAGAGGGTAAGTGAAATAGGGGCCCAGAGAGTTCCCTTCCAGCACATCTGGGAGATGATATGGGAAGAGAGGATCTGTAAGGTGGAGGAACGATTGTGAATCCCAAGGCAAAGGAATGTGGGTCTGAATCCTAGAACTCTGAGCCTGGAGAAGTCATTTCACCCGTGTCAACCCCAGTTTTCTCACCCATGAAGCAAGACCCCAGGAATCTATAGAGAAGTTGAAATAAAGTATGGAGATGGTCTTAGGAAGGGTGGCAAGAGTAGACCGCCAACTTGCAATTATGAGCTTTGCTTTGGATAGTAACTAGCATTACCCTGACCCAGGCAAATTCATCCAGAAGCCTTAGTTGGGACACAGGGAATGGGTTTGGGAGAGTAGGTCAAGAATGTGAACCCTGGATAGGTGTGGCAAGGTGTCAGATCCCAGAGAATGGACTTAAGTTACAGTTCTCCCTTGTAATGAATGTGAGCCCAGACAAGTCACTTTGGACAACTGTTTGACATGTGACTAGCTTCCATCCCTATTATCATCTTAAGGCCTAAGGAGGACTTTACCAACACCCCTGTCTACCCACAGGCATCAACAGGGACAAAGGAAATCCCTGGACGTTGGTGTCAATTGGGTTTTGAACACCAGTTCATTAGTGCACAGCTACACTGCACAGAGGGTGTATAGTAAAGGCTCCTCCTCCCTTCTGCCCCCTTCCCCAGCAGTGTCTCAGCCTCTAAAACCTATTATGGGAAACTGATACCACATCTACCTTCCCTCCTGGCCCCCGCTGTCAGATGAGCAGGGATATCCAAGTTAGACATGAAACAAGAAAGAGTAATCAAGTTATAAGGACAGATCCTCCTTCTTTGCTGGAGGATGGTGGGAGAGATTATGGGTTCCGTGAGTAGATTTAAGATTTTCTGGTATCTTTTTCTCCCATACTATCAGAAAGGAGTGAGAAACATGTTTCCTGAGTGTCAGAAAGTCTTTCACATACCAAGGACCACCCTTCCTAAGACCATCTCCATACTTTATCTCACTTTCTCTATAGATTCCTGGGGTCTTGCTTCATGGATGAGGAAACTGGGGTTCACACAGGTGAAGTAACTTCTCCAGGCTCAGAGTTCTAGGATTCAGATCCAGGTTCCTTTGCCTCTGGGATTCACACTTATTCCTCCATCTTACAGATCCTCTCTTCCTGCATAACCTCCCAGATGTGCTGGAAGGGAACTCTCTGGGCCCCTATTTCACTTACCCTCTCCTCTCCCCATAGGCTGAACTTCCTTTGCTTCAGACAAGACCTCACGAAGCCACCCACTACCCTCCTCCTATGATGTTGCTCTGGTTCATAAAGGTGGCCTCAGCAGACATTGACCAGGAAAGAGGAGGCAAATAGACCTGCTCATCATGCATGTGCCAAGGGTGCAGATTGAAAGGAGGCGCCCCACCCTGTGCTGCCCATCCTGAAAGCAAAGCCTCTTTCTACTCTGTGCCATGGTACCTCTCTTGCCTTCTACTCCCATCCCAGACCTCCATATTTCAAAAATCATATGCTCTTGGCCCTAGAAGTACCTTTGTATGTTGTCTGTCTAATGGTCCCTAACTTTTCCAGCAGACTAAACCCTTTCATCAAGACCACATTTTTATGGAAGCCCAGTGGAGGACTAAAACCCCAGGTGAGCATCAAACCAAACTCACCAGTGAGTCAAAATAGGAGCCCAGTCCTTCTGCTCTACTTGGACCAAACACCCCCCACCTAACTGGGAAGGCATATGGTTCTCTATGGCTGAGAGACCCACAAAGAGGAGACTCAGGCTTGTTGGAACAGAACCAGGAAGTACTGAAAGGCAGTCTCTGGGTGACAAGCAAGGGACCTAAGGTAGGTAGGCAGTGGGAAGTTCATTTTTATTGCAATACTTGAGAGATGGTGCCTCCTACTAGGCTAACTATGCATCCGCTCCAAATCCCTTCCTTCTAAAGTGTTCTCCCAAGAAGGTGACCATGAGATGACCAAAGAGCCTGCCATCCTCTGCACCTGGTTCCCCCTTCCCCACCTGGAGACACCACCCTTCTCTGATCCCCTGTGCCATGTTCCCTACCAAGAAAGGTGGAAGACAAACAGGAGGAAAGTCACATAATCTTGTTTTTTTGTTGTTGTTGTTATTGAGAACTGTTGTTGTCTTATTTCTCAATCTATTTTAAAACTATTTGTGAAAGCTTTTAAGCCATCTGAGGGGAAAAACAATCCAGCAGTAGCTAATCAACTTTTGTCCTTAACTGGCTTTGTGCTTTTCTGTTCAGGCAACATTGCCTTTTGTTTTTGTTTTGTTCTGTTCTGTTTTTAATTGAGCTATGGAAGAGAAGGAACATGGCTCAGAGAATGTAAGCAATGAACTAGAGATTCAAGGCTTGGGAATTCTAGTCCCAACTCTCTGCTTGCAGAGCTTCTGGGAAAACCATTTCAACTCTCCCTCCCTCTCCCTATATATTGCCTCCCTGGTAAACAGCAGTAAATCTAGTTCTTTTGGACAAAAAAACTTCATAGATGGGAGAGTGGTATTAATTGTTTGAAAAACTGAGACTATGTGATAATCCCCAGTACAATCCTTCCCCCTCATCCAAGAGAATGTATTCTAAATATTGCTTGGATGCCTGAAATCCTGGTAGTATAAAACCATGTATAGACTATGTTTTCCCAAAGTCTACCTTCTTGTTGTTGTTAGGTGCCATTGAGTCAGGTCTGACTCAAGGTCACCCTATGTACAATAGAATGAAACATTCCCCAACACTGTGTCATGCACACAATCTTTTTATCTTTAAGCTGATTGCTGCAGCCACTGTGTCAATCCACCTAGTTGAGGGTCTTCCTTTTTCTTCATTGAGCCACCAGTCTCCCAAACATGATGTCCTTCTCCAAGGATTGTTCCCTCCTGACCACATGTCAAAAATATATAAGACATCATCCTAGAAGGCACAGTTAAGAGATGAAAATAATACTTAATAATAAAATGGAAAGTTATAATAAGATACTATAATAAAAGTTATTTAAATCTTATGAATCGTTTCTTTCTGGCATTTTCCATTTAATATTTCCAGACTATAGTTGACCACAGATAATGAAAACCACAGGCAAAGGAGAAGATTGTACAGTGATGAGCATCTACCTGGTCCTCACCTCTCACCTCAGCTGGAAGATCTTGAAGGCTTCAAGGTGAGCTGAGACCTCAGTTTGAAATCTAGCTATCACTCACCCATTATCTCTGGTCAGAGCCTGGTTTCCTTCATCTGTTCAGGGAGAGAGAGAGATTGTCTGTCTTCTTCAAAGCAGAGAGAAAAGGAAATACTTAAATAAGGTACCTATATGGTTCTCACTGGGCAGCCGTTGAAAACCCTATGAGGGTTGCTATGAGTCGGATACCAACTCGACGGCACCTAACAGCAACAACAACAATGGTTCTCACCACTGTACTTGCATTTTTCATCCAATCTTCATTAAGATTCAAAGATATTACACAACTTATCCCTGGCCTCTCATCTCCTAAAGGGCAGAGTCAAACCCAGCATCTCCTTAAAATCTCTTTGAAATTAGAGGACCAGCCATGTATCACAAAACAGGGCCTCTCCACGATGGACTTCAGGCTGCTGGCTGTCCAAGTGCCTCTAGCTTACGCTGTCCTTGGTGCTGAATTTTCAGCCTCCAAATGTCTTTCTCAGCTTGTCCTTTTGGGGTCTTCTCTCCCTTCCTCCCAGACTGGTTTTTGCTTCACCTCCAGGGGATTGGGCACCCCTGGGGGCAGAGAACCACTCTTCCTTTCAGTAGCATCTGATTTCACCTGTTTCCCATGCACCAGAATCAAGCATACCTTAGTCTGTTTTCTGATGCTATAACAGAATATCTGAGTCTAGGTAAGTTATAAGGAAAGAAGTTTATTTTGACTCACAGTTCTGGAAGTTGGGAATTTCTCACCAGCCTCAAGACCTCTCTGAATCTTTATTTCTCAGGACTTTATCTCTGGGTTTCTGTGAAGTTAATTTAAAATAATGAGTCAGAAGAGTATTATAATCTTTTTAGAATTATACCTTTTTGCTAAGTGAAAATTAGAAACATAGGTAACTGGAAAATCTATGAAAGAGGCAGCTTTTAAGTTGACTTTGAAGAACATGTAGGATATGTTGTTGTTGTTGTTGTTGTTGTTGTTGTTAGATGCCATTGAGCTGACTCATAGCAAGTCTACATACAATAGGAAAAACACTATTGTCAGTGCTTCTCTGTAATTTGTAGGGTTTTCAATGGCAGATTGTTTTCTGGGAGTGGGTTGTTGGGTCCTTCTCCCAAGCCTATAGCACCTGGTGCTTCTAGGTGGTCTCCTATCTAAGTATTAACCAGGCCAGACCCTGCTTAGCTTCTGAGATCTGGTAGGATTGGACGCCACAGTGGTATGGTTGCAGGCATGGAGGATACAGAGGTACAGAAATAGGAATGGGGTGGGAAAGGAGGACAGGCAAAGGAAGTAATGACAGCAAATGCTCAGAAGCCAGCATCAATTTAATCAACAAATTGTTTAGAGCAACCCCTATGCTCCAGCTGCTGTTCTAAGTGCTGGGACACAGGAGTAAGGAAGACAGACGAGGTCCTTGCCCTCATGGGGCTTACAGTCTAACTGGGAAGGACAAACAATAAACATAATCAAGTAGAAATCCAAAACGATTTCTGATAGTAGTAAGTAATAAGAACACGGCTAGGGTGGCCAAAAGTGAAGCTACTTTAGATAAGGTAACGAAAGGGCTATTTCAAAGGGAGGACATTTCAGCTGAGAAGAAAATGATAAGATACAGTTGAGTTGGGGCTGGGATTTAGCTCAGTTGTTAGAGCACCGCTCTGTAGTCCCACAGGTCCCAGGGTCAATTCCCAGTACCGCAAAAATGGGAGAAGGACGTGGCATTCCACTCCTGAGGCAATCCCAAAACAACCAGCCATTGAAAACTCTATGAGCGTCACTATGAGTCAGACACCACTCAACGGCACCTAACAACAACAACAAGAGTTGAGTTGAGGACAAGCAAGCAGGAAGGCTCTGAGGGAGGTACAAGCTTGGCATATTTGAGAAACCAAACATCAGTCATTAAGGAGCCAGTGTATGAGAGAGGAGTGACAAGGAGAAAAGCAGAATGAAGTGAAGCCCAAAGTCATACGTAAAGAATAGTAAGTTCTGGATTTGGTCTGGAGTTGAAGTGGTAGATGATCTAGGAACCTAACCCGGGCTAAAATTAGAAAAGCTTAGACAGCCGGGCGTGGTGGTGCATGCCTGTAATCCCAGCGGCTCGGGAGGTGGAGGCAGGAGGACTGCAAGTTCAAGACCAGAGGCAGTCTGCGTAACTTAGTGAGACCCTGTCTCAATAAGTAAAAAAATGGGCTGAGGGTGCAGCTCAGTGGTCCAGCACTTGCAGAGCATGCAAACACGAGGCCCTGTGTTCAACCCTCAGTACCACAAAAAAAAAAAAAAAAAGAAAGAAAAGTTTAGACAGCAAATTAAAGTGGAGAAATGTCACTGTTAGAGGCAATTGTCTCACAATTGCATGGGCCAGCTCTGCTGGGCAGGTCCTCAAGGGTGGCCCCAAACATTGCTCATAAAGTAGGGTGCCTTTGGGGAGAGGAGCTTGGGATTCACTCAGTTGGTAGAGTGCTGCTCTGCACCCTCTGGGGTCCTGAGTTTGATCCCTAGCACTGTAAAAACAGGAGAAGTATGTGGCAATCCACTCCCAAAGCAATCTTGAAACAATCAGCCATTGAAACCCTGTGAGGGTCACTATGAATCGATCCCCACACGATGGCACCTAACAACAACAACTTTGGAGAGATCAAGAGCTCTTGGATCCAGAGCACAAGGCAGCAAGGTAAACAGAGATGACAGACCAGTGGCGGTGTTTTACGCAGTGTCTGAGCAGGAAGTCATCTCATTCATCTTCCTTATCAAGGGAGGGAAAGAAGCTAGAGAAGGAAACCGAGGACTGAGAGAGGAGGGGTAGAGGATATCACTGACCTTCCTCTCTACCTGATTCTCCTCTGCTCGGTGCACACAGGACTGACACGTGTGGGCTGGGCATGCCAGAGCATTTAACCACTGGGGTTCGGCTCTGATTCTGCTGTGGTAACCACCTGCCAGCACAGAGGTGCCAGGGACAGGTGCAGAGTGAAATGTCAAGCTGACATCTGCAGGGAACTTGCCCCAGACAATCACTCAGACCCACAGGCAATTTGCAAAAGAAAAAAAACAGACACCACTTGTGGCAAGCCCCAGAACTAGTTGGGGGTGTCTGTTGTGGCAGGGTGACCCAATCTGTGATGACTCATTCAGAACAAACACAGGCAGAATAACCCAACCCACTGTGACAACGCGGTTCCTTCTCAGAAAGTCCAGTGAGCTCTCGGCGTACACATGTGTGTACACAAGAGCGAGGCCTGCCCACGGAGCTGTAGGTGTGCAATTCCACCTCCAGGGTATGCATAGGGGGCAGCCAAAAAACTATTTTCAGAGAAGTGGAAAATTTAGCATTTCATTATTTTTCTTGGCGATCTGGTGCCAGTTTGAGGGATGTGTGTCTAGGAAGCATCCACCAGGCTGCCACGGAGCCTGGACAGACTCTGGAGAACCTATCACTTGGCAGGTGCCCACTTAGCAGGTGCCGTGAGCTGCACAGGTGAGGCCTCCACGCAGGAGGGTGAGAGCGGCCCCTCCTGATGATCACAGAGCACCCAGAGGCATCCCTTGAACTATTCATTTCCAACATCCTTCCTCCAGCCCTTTCTATCTTTCCTAGAGCTCATCTTCCCTAAGAGCCAGGGGGAGTCCAAGGCAAAGGCAATTCAGTGAGGCCTGAATCAACACAACTGCCCTCAGGAGCTGAGAGACACAGCCCTCTCACCCCTCCTGCTTGCCCACCCCACACCAGGCACATAGCTCCACACACAAATGCTTTCCAAGGGGAACTCATTGCACAATAAGAAGGTCTCTCTTTCCCTCGCCCACTCCTCACTATAACTCAGGAAGCAGGGCTGGGCAGGAAAGGTGGCCCCATTTCACAGATGAGTACCACAAGGCCCCTTCTATGGGCAAAGGTGTGTAGTTCCAACAGCTTATGTGTGGAGGAGGCAGGAACCAGCGCCACCTTCTCTTACCGGCTGCAGCACTCTTTCTCATGCACCCCTCAAACTGGAACCAGATCACCAAGAGAAATAATGAAATGCTAAATTTTCCACTTCTCTGAAAGCATTTTTTTTTGGGCTGCCCCCTACACATTGCCAATAAGGAGGGAAGAAGAAAAGAAATCATTCCATCAATAGCTCTGGCCTCCTTGGGTACAATGCTAATTAAAGTTAGACTGCCAGGGGCCTTCTGGAAATGGCTGAAAATAAACGCAGAGTGTATTTAGATTAGGGGAAGAGCGTTCCAAGGGCGGGGCTGTGCAGTAGGGGCATGGTGGTCACTAGACCTTTGCAGACATGGCTGTGTGTGACTTTCAATGAAAGCAGCCGCGCCCCGAACCTCCCCACTGGTCCATTTCTCTTTTCCTCCTCGTCTTCCCCTTTGAATAATGTGTTTCGCTGCTACTTCAATCCCAGGTCCTGCTCTCCACATTTACATGTATATTGCTTGGTTAAGGGCTATCTGCCCGGCTGGTTCTAAATAACAGGAAAATGACGGGAAGGCGAGGAGGCCGGAATGAATGAGGGGCTCCTCAAAAGGCTCCTGACCGCCTTTGTCATTCATAAACAAATGCCCAGCTGAGCTCCACAATTCCAATTTCAAGTGCACTCTTTTCAATGGAGTAGAGTAGAGCCCACCTGGGCAGGACCTCATCCTCGCCCCTGGACCCTACAGCCTAGGGATCCACTCACAGCCATCAGTTTGTCCTTCTGGGGAGTCAGGCACTGTAGCAAGCCCTGAGAGTCATAGTTACTGATGTCAGAGCTGACTGCCTCTAGAGACAGACACTAATCCTAACTCAGGGGAGGTGCATTACCACAGAGTGGCATGAGCCGGACTGGGTGCTCTGAGTACACACAGTGGGCACCACAACCCAGATGGGTTCTGACCCAAGAAGGCTTTCTGGAGGAAGTGATCACTGGTTGGAGTGTGGATAAGCAAGTGTTAGCCCAATGAATCAATGAGTCACATCCACTATCCCTCCCCCCAGGGACCATTACATTATGCTGTTTATTATCTCCATGGCATTTTCCACTTGTACACACAAACCTACACATGCAAATGTGCAGATTCAAAATATGCAAATGTTTTGACTACTTGTTCTCTCTCTCTCTCTCTCTCTCTCTCTCTCTCTCTCTCTTTTTTTTTTTTTTTGTGTGTGTGTGTGGTACTGGGGGTTGAACCCAGGGCCTCGCGCTTGCATGCTCTGCAAGTGCTGGACCACTGAGCTGCACCCCCAGCCCATTTTTTTACTTTTTGAGACAGGGTCTCACTAAGTTATGCAGACTGCCTCTGGTCTCGAACTTGCGATCCTCCTGCCTCTGCCTCCTGCGCCGCTGGGATTACAGGCATGCGCCACTGCACCTGGCCACTAGTGTTCTCTTTTTAAGATATATCTATGGGCTGGGATTTAGCTCAGTTGGTAGAGCGCTGCTCTGCAGTCTCTGAGGTCCCGAGTTTGATTCCCAGCACTGCAGAATGGGAGAAGGACCTGGCAATCCACTCCCAAGGCAATCCCGAAACAGTCAGCCGTTGAAAACCCTATGAGGGTCGCTATGAGTCAGAGATGACTTGACGGCACCTAACAACAACAACGTCCGCTAAAGTGTGAGCTCCAAGGATGAAAATCCCCAGTCCATAACCTCAGCAATTTGCCTATGCACGCCCGCCATAGAGCAGAACGCAGCACTATTTGCAGAGTGAAAGGGTGCTGGGGCAGGTGGACAAGGGTGATGGTAAGAGAAACCAGTGCCTATAAAAGCCTGGAGTCACGAGGCCACGTGGGGCTCAGGAGAATATAGGAGCAGGGGTCTCAGGAGGAACAGATAAGGGGTAAAATGATCAGGGTGGGCCAAGGCCAGGGCCAGCAGGCTGACATCATGAGAGGTGTGTAGGAGTTGAGACTTTAACACAGGGCAATAGGGAGCCATGGAAAGATTTTAAGCAAGGGAGCACGATGATGGGGCTTGCCTCTAGAAAGACTGTCTCAGTATGAAAGGAGAAGGCAGGGTGGAGTCTGAGCAGAGACACTGGGAGCTGTGATCCAGCAGAAAGGGGGAGCACCGACTGTGGGTGCCGTTCTTGGTGCTCCCTCACTTGAAGATCATTGTGGCACTGGTGAGGGGCAGCAGTGGGTGAGGATCAGCACGTGAACCTTGGGTGACCTGAGGATCCTGACTGCTCCTCAGGAAATCTCAGAAAGGAACTCAAAGAGTGTCACAGAAGAAAATGGTCTCTAGCTGGGAGTGTGGGCCTGGGCACACTAGACCACGAGCTTTTACCTCTGCCCTGGCTTCTCCTTGTCTCCCCACCATTGCCCTCTGGGGAGGAAGCAATGGCTGTAGCAAGTGGTTGAAGAGCCTCCTTCAATGCCAGGTACATGTCCTGACATATGATATGGCCTCTTTAATCTTTGCAACAGTCTTAAAAACACCAGGCTCTAAAGTCAGCTCCTAGAATCTAATAGACCTATGGTCATCTCTCAATATCCAAGGGATATGACTCTAGGACTCGCTTGTATGCCAAAATCTATAAGTGCTCAAGCCACTAATATAAAGTGGCATTGTTGTTGTTAGGTGCCATGGGTTTGAATCCAACTCATAGCAACCCTATGTACAGCAGAATAAAACACTATGTGACACTGTGCTGTATGCAAGACTTTTTATGTTTGAGCCCATTGTTGCAGCCATTATGCTTCTTCTAATTTTGAGTCATGCCACATCAGCAAACAGAGGTCCCAGGGGCTTTACTCCATTCCCATCATTAAGATTGACTCTACTTTGAGGAGGCAACTCTTCTCCAGTCATTTCTTGAATGTCTTGCAGCCTGGGGGTGGGAAGCTCATTTTCCAGCACTATATTTGTCAGTACTTCTTTGCTATTCATAGGGATTTCAGTAGCTAATTGTTTGGGGAGTGGGCATCTGGGTCCTTCTCCCTAGTCTGTCTTAGTCTAGAAGCTCAGCTGAAACCTGTCCACAATGAGTGGCCCTGCTGGTATCTGAGACACCAGTGGCATAGCTTTCAGCATCAAAGCAACACACAAGCCCCCACAGCACGACAAGCTGACAGACACATGGGGGGTAAATTAGCATAGGATTTGCATATAACCTATGTGCATGCTCCTTTACACTCCAAATCATGTCTAGGTGACTTATAATGTCTAATACTGTCAGATATACTGCCAAAAAGTGAGCCTCCCAGGGTGGAAAGCACTCAAGAGATGTCTGGAGAAGATTTGCCTCCTCAAAGTAGAATCAACCTTAATGATAGGAATGGAGTAAAGCCCCAGGGACCTCCATTTGCTGATGTGGCATGACTCAAAATGAGAAGGAACAACTATAAACATCCATTAATAGTTGGAACATGGAGCATGTCATAGTATGAATCTAGGAAAATTAGAAATCATCAAAAGGGAAATGAAGCACATAAACATCGACATACTAGGCATCAGTGAGCTGAAATGGTCTGGTATGGGACATTTTGAATCAGATCATCATATGGTCTACTATGCTGGGAATAGCAAAGAGAAATGGGGTTGCATTTATCATCAAAAAAGACATACCAAGATCTGTCCTGAAGTACAATGCAGTCAGTGATAGAATAATATCCATATGCCTACAAGGAAGGCCAGTTAATATGACTATTATTCAAGTTTCCACACCACCTAGGCCACAAATGAAGAAGCAATCTGAAATAGATCAAATATGAAATCAGGTTGTGCTGATAATTACTGGTGACTAGAATGCAAAAGTTGGAAACACAGAAGAAGGTTCAATAGTTGGACAATATGGCCTTAGTGACAGAAACCATGCTGGAAATCACATGATAGAATCTTGTCAGACCAATGGCCTTTTCATTACAAATATATTTTTTTCCCCAACATAAACACTGCCTATACACATGGAATTCACCAGATGGAACATAAAAGAACCAAATTGACTACATTTGTATAAAGGGATGATTGAAAAGCACAATATCAAGAGACAGAATAAGACCAGGTGCTGACTGTGGATCAGATCATCAATTGCTCATATGAAAGATAAAAAGGAAACTGAATAAAATTAAAACAAGTATATGAGAGGCAAGGTATGACCTTGAGTATATCCCACCTGAATTCAGAGACCACCTCAAGAACAGGTTTGATACATTAGACACTTGAGATTGAAGACCAGACAAGTTGTAGTATAACATCAAAAGTTATCATTTATAAGAAAAGCAAAAGGTAATTTAAAAGACAGGGAAAAAAGAAAAGACTAAATTATATATCAAAAGAGACTCTGAAACTTGCCCTTAAACAATGAGCAGCTAAAGTAAAAGGAAGACATGACAAAATTAAATAATTAAACAGATTTCAAAGGGCAGCTTGAGAAGACAAAATCAAATATTATAAGGACATATGCAAAGAGCTTGGGAGAAGGATGTGGCAATCCACTCCTGAGGCAATCCTGAAACAACCAGCCATTGAAAACCCTGTAAGGGTCACTATAGGTCAGACATGACCAGACGGCACCTAACAAAAACAATAACAACATGCAAAGAGCTGGAGATAGAAAACCAAAAGGGAAGAACATGCTCTGTTTTTCTCAAACTTAAGGAACTAAAGAAAAAATTCCAGCCTCTAGTGTCAATAATGAAAGATTCTATAAGGAAAATATTAAATGATGCAGGAAACATCAAAAGAAAATGGAAGGAAGACACAGAATCATTATACCAAAAAGAATTTGTGGATGACCAACCATTTCAAGAGGTTGCATATAATCAGGAACCAATGGTACTGAAGGACAAAGTGGAAGTTGGCTTGAAGGAATTGGCAATACACAAGGCTCCAGGAATTGATGGAATACCAATAGAGATGTTTCAACAAATATGCAGCACTAGAGGAACTAACGTGTTTATCCCAAGAGATTTGGAAAATAGCTACCTGGCCAACTGACTGGAAGAGATCCATATTTGTGCCTAATTCCAAAAAAAGAGGATCCACCCAAATGTGGGACTTAATGAATGATATCATTAATATCATATGCAAGCAAAATTTTGCTAAAGATCATTCAAAAGTGATTATAGCACTATATTAACAGGGAACTACCAGAAAATCAAGCCAGATTCTGAAGAGGGTATGGAACCAGGGACATTACTGCTGATGTCACGTGGATATAGCTAAAAGCTTAGAATACTGGAAAGATGTCTATGTTTTATTGACTATGCAAAGGCATTTGACTGTGTGGATCATAATAAATTATGGATAACATGGCAAACAATGGGAATACCAGAGCACTTAATTGTACTCATGAGGAATCTGTACATAGACCAGGAGGCAGTCGTTCGAATAGAACAAGGAAACATTGCCTTGTTTAAAGTTGAGAACGGTGTGCATGTCAGGGCTGTATCCTTTCTATACATCTTCAGCCTCTATGCAGAGTAAATAATCCAAGAAGCCGAACTTTACGAAGAAAAATGTGGCATCAAGTTTGGAGGCAGTTTCATTAATAACCTTCGTTATGCAGATGACACAACTTTGCTTGCTGAAAGTGAAGATTTAAAGAATTTACTGATGAAGATCAAAGAACATAGTATGGATTGTGCCTCAACATCAACAAATTAAAAATTATTACAATTGGGTCAGTATGCAACATCATGATAAATGGAGAAAAGATTGAGACTGTCCAAGATTTTGTTTTACTTGGTTCTATATTCAACACCCACGGAAACAGCAGTCAAGAAATCAAAAGACATATTGCATTGGGAAAAGCCATTGCAAAAGACCTCATTAAAGTGTTAAGTAAAGATTTCACATTGAAGACAAAGGTGCTCATGACTCATGCCATGGTATTTTCAGTCACATCATATGGTTGTGAAGCTGGACATTGAATAAGGAAGAAAGGAGAAGAATTGATGCCTTTGAATTATGGTGCTGGAGATGAATATTGAATATACTATGGGCTGCCAAAAGAACCAACAGATCTGTCCTAGGAGAAGTGCAACCAGAGTGCGTGTTAGAAGCAAAAATGATTAGACTGCATCTGACATATTTTGGACACATAGTCAGGAAGGACCAATCCCTGGAGAAGGATATAATGTTTGGGAGAATGGTGGGACAATGAAAAAAAAAGGAAGACCCTCAACTAGATAGATTGACACAGTATCTGCAACAATGGGCTTAAAGATAAAGAAAAAAAGATTATGTGCCTGGCACAGGATCAGGGAGTGTTTCATTCTGCTGTACATAGGGTCTCTATGAATCAGACCCAACTCAACAGCACCTAACAACCACCACTATGTCAATGCTACATAAACAGTTGATATGCTGTACTGTTCAGGAAACAATGTCAAGAAAACCAGTCTTACATGTTCAATACAGACGCAACCACTATAGGACTAACTACACCGCACACAAACCATCAGATTCATGCTCAACCAGGAGAGCAGGGAGAAGCTGAGGAATTACAGGATGGGAGGGCCTGGAGCAGCGCGTGCCCAATCATCATCACATCCATGTGGGGTCAGCAGAGAACTTGGCACTTGGCAGATTAAAGTTCTGTGTTTTGGAAATTTGTGGAATGTTTTTTTCTGCCCATGTTCTATCCATAGCCAGTTGAATCCAGGGACTCAGACACTGTGGGTGTGGAGGGCTGAGGGTCGACGCTTCTCTCTTCCGCTACTCATTTCCACTAACACTAGGAAGTTACTATCGCTGATCCTGACAGCAAGCGCGTGATAAACAAGACCGATGTTGCCATTTATCTCTCCGCATGTACAAAAACTGAGGGTAAAAGATGTGTAATTTCTCAAAGGCACATAAGTAGCACCAGACCCGCCAAACATGGAACCTACCTAAGAAGAGTAGAATCCAGGTTGCAAAGGAAGCGACTTTGAACACAGGCCAGGCACGGTGCCAGTTGCTTCTCATCATTCTTTTCAAATATGCTTCTCAACATGTAAAGCGAATGTTCTTATCCAGGCTGTGGTTTCAGATGAGAAAATGGAGATTCAGAGAGGTTAAGGACTTACCCAACGTCACACAGCTAGTCTGAGGATTTAATTTGAAGTCATTCTGACTGCCAGAGTCCATGTTCTTCCAATCCCAGAGTGTGAATTCCCTGGATTCATCCATTCCTTCCACAACTATTTACTTCACCCCGACTGACCGCAGTCCTGGAGCTGAGGTCTGAGGCTGAACAGTTTCTGTTCCTGCCCTGATTTGGCACAAAGGATGGACTACCTGTGCTGTGTGGAGCCAGACATGGCCTAGGTCACCCACCTCTCTGATCTTCCCAAACAGCTGCTGCTGTGGCTGCTGTGACACATTTTCCCTCAGAGCCTTTGAGCTCCAGGTTAAATGCTGGGGCTGATCTTCCAAATGCGCTTGCGCCTCCCCAGCTGACTGCGGCGCCAGCAGGAAGCAGGGACGAAGTGCAGTGTGCAGTCACTGGGGTGGCTGTGGATGGAACACAGCTCCACCCCTACGAGTGGCAAAACCGCCACCTCCCACTCTCTGAACCTCAGTGTTCCTCCTTATAAAACTGGGGGGCTGAGATACCCTTTGCTGGCCAGAGGCCCATGGTGATTTTCTTTTATTGCACTGCTATGGGGCTGAGCCTGCAGCTGTAGCCCTGTGGCATCTGATCCCATCAGATCTCGGAAGCTAAGCAGGGTCAGGCCTGGTTAGTACCTGGATGGGAGACAGCCTGGGAACACTAGAAGCTGTAGGCTTGGGAGAAGGACCTGGCAACCCCCTCCCAAAAATCAATCTGCCATTGAAAACCCTATGAACAGCAGAGAAACACTGACAATAGTGTTTCCCCTGTTGTACAGAGGGTCGCTATGAGTCGGATACCAACTCGACAGCACCTAACAGCAACAACAATGGGGCTGAACCCAGAGCCTTACACTCATGCTTTGCAAGCACTGAGCTGCACCGCCAGCCCATTTTTCAATCTTTCATCTTGAGACAGGGTCTCACTAAGTTCTGCAGGCTGCCTCTGGCCTTACACTTGTGATCCTCCTGCCTGCACCTCCCAAGTAACTGGGATTACAGGCATGCGCTGCTCCACCTGGCTCCCGTGGGTGCTTATTGAACTGAATCTGGGAGCATGTGTGGAAAGCCTTCATTAATGAGGCCCCACATGTCTTTTCTTCCTAGGAGCTGGGTGGAAGGCCCAACCTTCCAGCCCAGAATTTGAGGGGGATCTCCGTGGTCCATCCGTGATATCTGCAAAGCCAGCAGTGCCTGCCCACTGTTGTTGTTGTTGTTGTTAGGTGCTGTCGAGTCAGGTCCAACTCATCTCAACCATCAGAGGGTTTTCAATGGCTGATTGTTTCCGGGTTGCTGCAGGAGTTGAGCATATTATGTGTTCAAGGTTCTGACCCTGGGCCGCTGTGCAGCCTTGGCGACCCCTTAAGTTACCTTCACCTCCTCCTTGGAGCAGGAGTCTGGGGCCAGGCCTCTGAGCCTCCTCCTGCAGCCCCTGTGCACAGGCTAAGGTTGGCATGGGTGGTACATTAGTCTCCAGTCCTTTCCTCTTCAAACGCAAGTGCTTCTGGGAGAAGCAATGAATCACCTCATTCCCCACTAGAGATGTTGTAACATTCATGTGGCAACTGCCTGTCAGCCTAGATTCTCAGAGGTGTGGAAGAGAAAGTGTGAGAGAGAGAGAGAGAGAGAGAGAGAGAGAGAGAGAGAGAGAGGAAGAGGAAGAAGAGAAGAGAAGAGAAGAGAAGAGGGAAATGGCTCTGTAGCCATTTTGCTATGGCCCATTGGACCATATCGCTCAGAGAGCATGAATCAGCTCATCCTCAGCCCCTTCCAGATGTATTCATCATCACAGATCATTAATGGGACTGGGCACGGTGACGCATACCTATAATCTCAGCGACTCAGGAAGCAGAGGCAGGAGGATCGCAAGCTGGAGGCGAGAGGCAGCCTGCGTAACTTAGCAAGATCCTGTCTCAGGACAGAAAAATAGATGGGCTAGGCATATAGCTCAGTGGTAGAGAGCTTGCAAAATATGTATGAGGCCCTGGGTTCAGCCCCCAAGTACACACACACACACACACACATATACACACACACACACACACTCATGAATGGGCAGCTGCCCAGCATAAGCTGGCTTGCCAGGCACAAATGAGCCTCTGCCCTGAAAGATCCTACATCCAAGGGGGAGCAATAAGAAGTATCTTCATGAAAAGAGATTGCAAATACAAAGCTCAGCACCTCCAGCATGACTAGCAAGAGCTCCAGGGCCTCCCTGCCTTCCATCTCCGTCCAGCCCCACTTTGCAGCCCCTACAAGGAGGTACATGCAATACGGCTCCCCTCCCTACACAGCATCGCATCTGCTATAGGAAAAGGCCTCAAGTCCTCAGCAACTTAATTGTGCAAAACTCCTGTCGCCTTTGGAAGGAGCCCAGCCAGGAGGACAACTTTCTCCTGGCTCTTCCAACAGCCTTGCAAAGCAGGCTCACCACAGCGCTTGCCTCCCATTCTGTCCCCTTAGTGAAATTCAGCTCCCCCTCCAGGGTGGGCTAAACAACATCGATGTCAGGCAGCTTTCCTTGATCCTCTAAATCGGAATGAACAGCTCTCTCCTCCCATGCCTGCACTGTTCTGATTCCACTGCCAGGCTTCCTTTCTTACTTTAGCTGTTGCAGTAGGTTGTTTACTGTCTGTCGGCCTTGTTGGACTGAAAGCTCCTTGAGGACCAGAGCGGCAGATAATCTGACTTTGTGTCCTGGACCCTTGCTATTCAAGGTGGGTTTCCTATGTCAGCAGCAGTGGAGGCCCTGAAGGGCTTGTGAGGAAGACAGACTCTCAAGCCTCTTCCCAGAACCAGAGTCAGGTTCTCTGTTTTAACAAGACCCCTGGGTGCATCCAATGCGAGATAAAATGTGACAAGCCCTGTCTAGAGAACATCGTATGCACATTATGCACAGTGTAGACATTCAGGAAGTGTTTGTTGAATGAATAAGTGACTGAATATAGAAGGAATCATCAGAGCCCAGCCGTAGTTTAACCACCACCATTCTTGGAAACTAGAGCTCATTCTTGGCTGTTTAAATAGAGTTGTCTACATAAAAACAACCACCACCACCACCTCCCGTGTTCTCTTCTAAGTTTATTTCTCTATTTCCTCCTCCGGAGTCAGGCACCTCCCAGGAACAGCCTTGTCCCAAACTCAAAAGTGTAATTAGAAAAAAAAAATAGTTTTTAGGGAAGCTCATCTGTAACCCGCCCTAAAGCTGTGCCTTTGAGCAGGGAGGTCGTCCATCAGGGGCTGAGTGATGGTTCAGCCAGCAGAGCGCGGAGGGGAAGAAGCCTCGCTCCCATTTCTCATTGCTTCTCCCTCACAGCCCTGCAGAGCGCAGAGCAATGCGGAGCTGGCACCCTCTAGGTCTGCAGGCAGCGGCAGCTCTTCATCAGCTCAGTGCTGTTTCTCCCATGCACCACCCACCCTGTGGTCTCCAGGCGCAGAAGCCTTCCGCAAAGCCTGCTGGGAAAATCCCTGGAGCTAGTCCTGGCATCAGGGGGAATCTTAATCACCTGGTCCCCACCAGCCTCTCGTCCTACCCCAGACACCTGCCCGTTACATAAATGCAGAGTTTGCCTGACTATATAGAGCAAATCCCAGCATCCTTCATAAATGAGGCCCTGACTTCTGGACCCTTAGAGTCAAAAAGCACAGAGGTCATTAAGTCCACTCTCCTGTCAAGCCCCATTTGCAATAAATCAGCTGCGGACTTGCGCTGCCCACGATGAGCAATGCAAAATGGAAAGTAAGCCTTGCATTATTTATGTCACTTGTAGTTTGAAGAATGTTTTACCCCTTTCAAATGGCTTTTACAGCCATTATCTCCTGAGTCAGGCAGGCATAACTATTATCACCATTTCACAGGTGGAGAACCTGAGACCCAAAAAGGTTGAGCCTCTTCCGGTTTTTTGTAATTTATACTTTTCCTGTGCTCAGAAAGGATTTTCCATGGCTTAAAAAAAATGATATTTATATAACAACTGGCATTTGAAGTTCCACTGCAGGAACATTTCCACATTTGGTCAAAAACTATGTGTCCAACACTTGTCGTGACAATTTTTAAGTACTTCCGTTTATGAAGAAAATCACTCTTTGCACGTTTTATTTGCTCAATAAACTTATATTGAACATTTTAAAAACATCACCACATCTATACATGTGAATATAGAATAAAGATGAAAAAGAAATCAGACACATCACAGCAAAGGAGGAGATTTTGTACCAACATCCAGAAAGGATCTCTTCCCCCATAATTAGTCTGAAATTGCTCTCTGGGCTTCCCAGCAGGCAAAGTAAAACAGGGAACACAACGTGCTTCAAGCTTTTACTGTCAAGTGAAAGAAAGGGCTTTTCTATTCAGGAGAAACTACTGCTTTCCAGCATTGCATTCTAAACAAAATTTATGAGAAGAGTTTTATGGAAAGGAAATTAAGATACTAGATAGTCTCTTCCGCAGTGACCATGTGTTGAATCCAGGGCCTCTCCCATACTGTGCAAGTGCTCTGCCAGTGGGCTGCACCCCCAGCCCATTTTTCGTTTGTTTGGTTGGTGGGTTTTGCTTTTGAGACAAGGTCTTGCTAAGTTACACAAGTTGCCTTTGGCCTCAAACTTGCAATCCTCTGCCACAGCCTCCCACATCTCTGGGATTAGAGGTATGCGCCACAGTCTCGGGCGTATAAGAAGCCTTTTTATTTGAATCTTAAATTGGATTTAGTGCCCTGGCCCAGTACAAGCTTCTTAGAAGACCTCATCATTTCTCTAGTCCCCTGAAGCTACTGGATAAACTCTTTCCTTCCTTGGTCAGCCAGCAGATTTTCCAAGAGTAGCTCCTGTCAAAATCCCAGTGGCCATTCCTGTTGTTGTTGTTTGTTGTTAGGTGGGATTGAGTCGTGTCTGACTCATAGCAACCCTTATAGGGTTTTTGATGGCTGATTATTTCGAGATTGCCTTGGGAGTGGATTGCCACATCCTTCTCCCATTTTTGCAATGCTGGGAATCAAACCTGGGACCTCAGAGATTACAGAGCGGTGCTCTACCAACTGAGCTAAATCCCAGCCCGCCATTCTTCCTGTTGTTGTTGTTGTTGTGTGCCGTCCAGTCTGTATCCAACTCATAGCGACCCTCATTGGGTTTTCAATGGCTGACTATTTCAGGATTGCCTTGGGAGAGGATTGCCAGGTCCTTCTCCCATTTTTTTGTGGTGCTGGGAATTGAACTCGGGACCTCAGAGACTGCAGTGCAGCGCTTTACCCACTGAGCTAAATCCCAGCCCGCCATTCCTCCTACTCACTCCTCAATTCAGCCAACCCACTTCCTCCCCAACTGTTTCCACAGTGACTTCTCCATTGCCCCCCAGGGACCTTGCCATCTTTTATCTTACTAGACATTGTAGTCAGCTCAGCCAGAGACTGGGGGCTTAAACACAATGTGTCTTCTCAAAGTTCTAGGGTCTGGGACATTCAAGATCCAGGTGGTAGCCACCTTGGTTTCAGTTCAACCAGAGGCCCAGCATGCAGCACACACTCAAATGTTGAATGATTAAGTGAACCTCTGACAACAGCAGAATTGGGACTGGAATCCAGGTCTCCTTCAGCATATATTGAAATTCTTTCTCTCCTGTGCCTTATGGCCTGTATAGCCACTTTCTCTCACCCCGTCTCTTGCTGAAGTCTTCAGCCATACCACCCTGAGGTACAGTCCCATCAGCTCTTGGAAGCTAAGCAGGGTCGGCCTGGTTAGTCCTTGGATGGGAGACTGCCAGGTTCTGTAGGCTTGGGAGAAGGACCCGGCAGCTCCCTCCTGAAACAATCAACCATTGACAACTATGAATAGCAGAGAAGCACTGGTGCTAGCGCTGGGCATAACATAGTGTCAAGGAGTGTTTCATTCTGTTGCACACAGGGTCACTGTGAGTCAGATCTGACTCAATGGCATCTAAGAACCCAACTCAATGGCACCAAAGAACAACAACAACAAATCTCTTGCTGGAGAAGGGGAAAGGCAATGTGTACAGAGCAGAGACAATCAGGTCAGGAAGTGTCTACTGAGCCTAAGCAGCCTCCCGGAGGATTCAGTGAGAGGTAAGATGCCCAACAGAGGGTGGCATGAGAAAAGGTCCAGGCCAGGATGCTGGGGACAATGGAGCCATGGGAGAGACTTGGGGTGGTGGGCTTTGGAAGAGGGGAAGAAGGCAGAGCTGCAAGGAGCAAGCAAGCTGCTCAGGAGCCCTCCACTCAACTTCAGAATGCTTGAAGAAGAAAAGTACCAGAAAGACTTGATGGCCACAGCCAGGTCTAGAGCAGGACAGGAATGTTCAAAGGAGGGGCATGGGCATGGTGGGGATCAGGGGTTTGAGGGCAAGGGTCCAGGGAGAGAGCCAGGGTGCAGTCAGTTGACCAGGCAACCACAGGCCTGCAGAGACGGTCCCATTCCAAGAGGTCTTAGTCATGGCAGGGAGTTACCTTCTTCCCATCCACCCACCCACTTTCTTCTCCTTCTCCTTTTGCTTCCTTTTCTCAGGGCAAAAATGTACTAAAGCTTAATCGATCCTTCTACTCAGCTTCCATTACAGAATTATAGCCATAATTTCCCAACCCTGAGAGAAGGGCATGTTTGGGAGTTTCTTTGAGCTTTAAAAAGTGTGTGGCTGGGGGACTTGGAGGGGTGAGCAGGGGAGACAGGGGGACTCTGATTGCCCCTGTCATTGTTCCTTTCTCCGGGGTTCTTGTAGCCAGGGTCAACAGATGGATGAATCTTGGACCAGAAAACGATCCTGGTGGACCAGAGGGAAACCAGGACATGCCTTTTTTTCTGAGCCTATTTCTTTCTTTCGGGACAATGGCCTTGATCTAGACTCAGGAGATGTCAACCCCAGGCTTGGTTTTATATAGCTCCCTGTGGCCTTGGAGCTCCTTGTTCTCCCATGGAGGTGACATTACTACTGCGGTACTCAGAATCAGGCTGGGATTTAGCTCAGTTGGTAGAGCACTGCTCTGCAGTCTCTGAGGTCCCGAGTTTGATTCCCAGCACCGCAAAAATGGGAGAAGGATGTGGCAATCCACTCCTGAGGCAATCCTGAAAAAAACAGCTATTGAAAACCCCATGAGGGTCGCTATGAGTCGGATACAACTCGACAGCACCTAACAACAATAACAACAACTCAGAATCACTGTGTGGCCACACAGGTGGTGTAGGCTGCTGTGAACATCCTCTGAGACCCCTGCCTCCTTGTATTCCCCAGCGTGGATCCTGGTCCTTCCAGAGTCCAGGAAAGGATGCTGCATAAACCAGACTGAGGCAGATCTCAAAGTGTTCTGGATGGTGGTTCAACAGCACATTAGACATCCGTGGCCATACACTTGTTTTTCAGTACTATGGGGTTGGACCCAGAGTCTTGCATGGGCTAGGCAAGTGCTCTAACACTGAGCCACACCCCAGTCCCTTTTTTATTTGAGACAGGGTCTTGCTAAGTTGTTCAAGCTGCCTCTGGCCTCAAACTCTCAATCATCCTGCCCCAGCCTCCAGAGTAGCTGAGATTATATGTGCAGCACAGCATCCAGTGGCCATGAGATGTTTTACTACCATTGATGGAGTTTAATGGGAAACTTGAAACTGTGCTGTCCTCCTGTCCCCTTGAAAGCCTCTGGCTCCTACCAGACAATCTCTGTCCAGTACACAAATCTAACACGTTAAGCACTAAGATGCCAGCCACTTTTAGCTCCACTCTTTAAACCCAAGGACTATTCTGGGTTTTTTTGTTTGGGTTGGGTTGGGTGGGTTGAGTTGGGTTTTTGGTGGTGGTAGTGGTTGTCTGCTTGAGATAGGGTCTTGCTATGGAGCCCAGACTGGTCTTGGACTTGCTGTGTATCCCAAGCTGGCCTTGAACTCATGAGTGGCCTCCTGCCTCAGCCTCCCGAGTGCTGGGATTACAGTGGTGCAGCCACCACACCCTGCTACAGTTCTACTTCTCTGCTGCCTAAATCTTGTCCTAGGACCCCTCTGACTGAGATTTAATCTTACAGGTCCCCAGTCTTGTGTGAGTGCTGTAGGGAGGGAGGGACCCAGAGAGATGCAGTCCCCAGCCGAAGAAGGAGCTAACACATGGGCGCCATCCAAAGGGCAGCGAAGTGCTGGCGCATCGGTGGTGATGACCAAGGTGTGGGCAGGTGGAGAAGCAGATCGGTGAGGGTGGGAGCCTCCTGAGGGGTCTGGGGCAAAGCAGAAGCTGACTTGGGTCTGAACAGACTTAGGCAAGGAGAAGAAAGGCAATACAGAGAAACGTCAAGAAGTTATGAATGAGAATTTAGGAGTCAGTAGAAAATCAGAGCAGATAAGCAGGCTGGAGCTCAGTTACAGTGAGCTCTGAAAGTCAAGTCAGGTCCACACCTGAGTTGGGGGACCCAGGAGAGGAATGCAGAGAGCGCCAGCTCTGAGCTCAGTTGACCTGGCTCTACTGATTGATTGGACAATGAAGGGAAAATACTCAAACTTTCTGGGCTTTTTCTCAAATGTTTGTTCTTGGAGTAAACTCTTGACTGGTGCCTCGTGTGGTGTCTTGTCGTCCTCTGCTTCTGTTCCACAAAGCAGCACAGGCAAAGCAGATCTGAGATGGAGTGGACCCAGTCTATCGGGGTGAGAGGGGAAGAGCTGGGACAGTGATGGGAGACACAGGGCTGTGGCCTCTTAGCCTGTAGCTGATGTGAGACAATTTGGATAACAGAGAGTGTGAGTCTTGCTAAGGGAGCTCTTAGTTCATATGCAGAGAGTAGTGCCTGGACCTTGGAATGGTGTGTGGAAATAATGATGATAATTTAATAATGCATTAATAATACCACACCTTGTGCACTTAATATGTGCCAGGCACTTCTAAGTGCCATATATTATATCATCTAAGCCTCAGAAAGCACTCTGAAGTGGGTACTACTGCTCTCTCCATTTTGCATGTAGTTGTCCCCCTTTATCTGCAGAGGATACATTCTAGGAGTCCCTGTGGATGCCTGGAACTGCAGAGTACCAAGCCCCATACAGTCTATGCTCTTTCCCATAGATACACTCCTAGGATAAACTTGCAGCTTTTCACTTAAAGGAAGCACTTTATGGCTTCTCTTTGGCATTACCCAAATGGTCAGTATCATTATTCTTGCTATACTTTGAAGTCATTATTAAGATAAGGGTCACCTGATCACAAACACTGCAATAACTTCATAGCCATTATTTGTAACTGAGACAACTACTAAGTGGCTAACTGGGAGGTAGTATAAACAGTGTGGATATACTGAGCAGAGGAGTGGTCCACTTTGTAGGTGGGATGACAGAAAATTTCATCATGGTACTCAGAAGAGTGCACAATTTAAAAGTTATTATTTGCTTATTCCTCAGTTTTTGCATTTAATACTTTTGGGCCACAGTTGGCTATGGAAAGGAAAACCCCAGATAAGAAAGGATCATTGCATAAGAAAACAGAATGCAGAAGAGGTAACTTGCACTTAAAATGCATCACAGATAGATTCTAAATCAAGACAGTTACACTTCATACCTACACACTTCACCACAATAGTTTATAGGCCATACTGCAGCTGGACAGATTCTGAGACCCTTGTAGATGCTAAACTTCCCAGGATTCTGCACTGCAGTGAACATTAGCTGTTGAGACCACCTAAGCTCTATCTCCTTCCTCTACTCACTATAACTCTCTGTCCTTTAGTGAACTAGTTCTCACCCACCTGGCACCTTTGGCTTTGGCAGAGCTGCCAATCAAAGATTCCTATTCTCTAGGGCTTGGGTCATGACCCAGGTGGTATCCATCAGAGTTGCTTCCTGAAACTTTTATAAGTTGTAAGTGAGGAAATTGCTTTTTTTTCTTTTTCTTTGGACTTCCAGGTATAAAGATGTTACCCCAGAATTGCCCATGGCCATGTTCTTAATCAAGCAGAGGTCATGAGAGAAGGGAGCCAACACAGGTGGAAACTAACATTAGAGACACAAGAACAGGGTGGGGGAGAGGTCATCTGTGTCTTATGTCACTTCCATTCCTGCATACTCCAAGATGGGTTATGGTTTCTTTTTCTTAAGCTGGTATGAGTTGAGTTTCTGCCACCTGAAATCAAGTGTTCTGCCAAAGATGTTAAAAGGGATCCTGTACCCACCATCATATAGTAGTGTGTTAGACTAGAACTCAAACTTTTCATTTCTATGGCTAGTACAGAGGAGCATGAACTCTCCAACACCTTTTTATAGAATGAAGATTAAAGTGGTCTGCCCTGATTCCCAGTGATATCTTTGGTCCTGAGGATAATCATGACATTGTTGATTATAGAATCTTATTATCACTGACTTATTCAATGCGTACTACCTATAGTATGGGCTACCTCATATAATTCCCATAACAGTCCTGGGAGACATAAGCTATTATTATCCCTATTAAATAGATCAAAAGTCTGAGGACCAGAGAAGACAAAAGAACAGCAATGCAGGAGCAAAACGGAAGACCAAAATCAGATCTGTGGCCCTTTTTAAAGCCCCAACACTTGTACTCATGGACCCCCAGGGTGCTACACCAAGCTTATGACAAAGATAATCCTCATGAAATGGAATTTAAATAGCCAAAGGGGCAGGTTAGCTGATAGTAGGAGGAGGAAAACCAGAAAAACTTAAAGCAACACCTTCAAAAAACAAACCTCAGGAGCATAACCATTACAATAAGCTTGAGAAAAAGACTATATTTTGGAGAACCTGTTATTTAAACAGTTGTCATTCTATGGAGCCAAATGTCCAATTATAGGATATCAGCTCCATCTGAGAACCCTGTGATAAAAAGGGACTAAAAGCAATGCCACTGAACAATGTCTCCAGACCAGCTATCTACAAATGCCCCACTGTAAGAGGTTGGAGTGCTTAGACCTTCAAGCTCTTCCCCATTAGATCAAAATGGCGCTCCCATGCTGGGAGTGTGGTGGGGATCATGGTGGTGGGAAGGGGAGGCTTCTGAGAAACTCCAACAATGAGTGGCAAGGAACTCATTATAGATCATTTCCTGGGGGGACAAAACAGTCCCTCTTTTATTTTAGTTCTCTTTTCCCTCCATATATGCACTGGACCTCCACTCCCTGCCCATGTGGTGGCATGATTTCCCCACTTTAGAGACTGCGATCCCTCTTTGTGTAGCCCTGCCATGGAAGTCACCATCTGCTCGGTTACCTATCAGAACCTCTGTGCCTCAATAGAGAGAGGCAAGAAAGAGGTGAGGATGAGGTCACGGTCCTTTGCCAGACACTGGTGCATGCTCCATGTGCCACATGTAGGGCAGCCCACACCAAAACTCTTCCATTAGTAACCCAAGACCCACCCTTTCCCAACCCTGCTCAGAAGAGAAGGCAAAAGCTTCAGCTCCATGTCGTGAGATGTCAGTGCCCACCACCCCTCTTTGTTGCATTTATTTTTAACTCTTTCTCTTTCCCATATCCTCCCTCCTGGTCACTTGTACATCCACATACTTGATCTATTCAACACTCAAGCTTTTCAGGATCCTGTCCTCAGAACAGCTCAGTCATCAACTCAGGCCCACCCCAGTCAACCACTCCCATGTTCCTAACTTGGATCTCGTCAATATCAACTACCCCACCTCTAATTTCTTATTCCACTTCTAACATCTTAATGTCAAGCATCCATGGCCATTGCCTCTAAAACTGCAAGTTATTCTCCCTAGGGTCTCTACTCCAACAATTTCTGACCCTCCAGAACTTCCAGATCATGGACCTATGTTCACATTGTCACACCTTTCATGTTTTCATTCCATGGTCCCTTACTGAAATCAACCCCTTACATAAACCATCAACTCCTTTGTCCTTCATCTCTTTTCATCATGGGGCCATCCTGGAAACCTCCAATCTTTGGCTAAACCCAACTCCCCATCTGTATCATACCTGTGTCCTTGCTGCATAGAAACAATGAGAAGCATGCTAACCCTTTGAGTGGCCTCGTCTTAAATCCATGACCACAGTCCTCCTGCGGGCCAGTATTCCTACAGAATTTCCCTGTTATCTTCATGCCCTGACTGTGTGTGGTGACTATCTTACAATGTGTCACTACTGAGTCTCCAGTGGCCCTTGCCACCTCTTCACTCTCAGATGAGTATCTATTTCATTGAGAACATAGAAGCCAACAGAGACAATCTTTCTCTTCCTATGAGCAAAATTCCCAGACTCTATGCCAACAAGCTCTGCCTTCTATTCTGTCACAGAGGACAAATTTTAACTACTCTTGGTAAAGGTCAACCTACCACTTGTCCACAAGAACATGCTATCTCTCACCCACATGACTTTATGCTTGTAGCTATTCTATCACTCTCCTGCTTCAATTTCTTTCTCCTCTAGATCAGTACAGCATGCACAAACAGGCTGAAATAACCCATGTTAACAATAACAACTAAAAGCTCTCACCTGAGCCCAGTTCTCACTCCAGCTGCCACTCTACTCCTTTGCTCCTTTTCTAGCAAAATCCCTGGAGTTTTCCACACTCCTTATCTCTACTAAGTCACCCCCCCCCCATTTTCTTCTGAGGAGTTGTTATTGCAGACTTGCCAAACAAATGCTGACTTTTGAAACAAGCTTTTGTCCCCATCATTCTATGGAAAAACTTCACTTGGCATACCCACTTCCATGTTCCCAGATCAAGTGATCAACTACTGGTCTGCCTTCCTTATTGAGCCTATTGTTGGTGCTGGTGTTGTTAGGTGTCATCCAGTCAGTGTCCAGCTCATATTGACCCTATGTACAACAGGTGCAGCCACTATTGTCAGTGCTTCTCTGCTGTTCATAGGATTTTCAATGGTAGATTGATTTTTGGGAGTAGGTTGCCAGATCCGTCTATAGGCAGCATTTAATACCATTGATTATATCACCTTATATGATGTGTTATTATCATATCTTGATATCCGGAAACGCACTTTTACCTGTGGTAGGGATTCTAAAGTTAGCATATCTAAACCCCTTCTCGCCTGAGCTTGAGTATCTAATTGCTTACTCAACATCTCCACTTGAATATTCAAACAAGTGATTTGAATTATCTCCCACTAACAATAACATGTGTCTGTCAGCCCCTCATGTGTCTGTCAGCTTGTTGTGCTGTGGGGGCTTGCATGTTGCTGTGATGCTGAAAGCTATGCCACCATTATTTCAGATACCAGCAGGACCAACCATGATAGACAAGTTTCAGCTGAGCTTCCAGACTAAGATAGACTAGAGAGAAGGAGCTGGCAGCTCACTCCCAAAACAATTAGCCATTGAAAATACTATGAATAACAGAGAAGCACTGTCAAATATAGTACCAGAAAATGAGCTCCCCAGGCTGGAAGGCATCCAAGAAATGACTGGGGATGAGTTGCCTCCTGAAAGTAGTGTCGACCTGAATGACGGGAATGGTATAAAGCTGTTGGGAACTCTTTTTGCTGATGTTGCACACTCAAAATCAGAAGAAACATAGTGTCTGCGACATTAAACTCAAAAATAAAAAGATTAAGTGCATGGCACAATATTGGGGAGTGTTCCATTATTTTGTACATAAGGTTTCTGTGAGTCGTATCAGACTCAAAGGCACCTAATAACAACCACCACCACTAACACACCTCCTCATCCCCATTCTTTCTCATTTTGGCAATTGGCACCACTACCACCCAGCTGCTCCAGCAAAAATACTTGAGTTGCTCCAGCAAAAATACTTGCTGCCATCTTTATTCCTCTCTTTCTGTCTCGCCTTACTTCCAATCCTTGCCAACTCCAGCCCTTGCACTATAATCTCTCTCATCCAATTTTGATTATTTTATGCCTGGACTATTACAATAGTCTCCATTCTAGTCCTTCCAGTTTCTACTCCTGCCAACATACTTCTACCATAAGGTGAGTATCCAGAATGGCTCATAGTTTTAAAACACTCAACTCAATTGCGTTATTCTTCTCAAATACTTGCAATGATTCCTCATAACTCTTCAGACAAAGGCCAAAGCCACAATGGATGCCTTTGGCATTTTTTCCCATGCATCCTCTGCCACTTTCCCCTTGCTATCCACTGTGTTTAAACCAGCCTTCCTGATCTTCCTCAAATGCACCACCTTTATTCCCTCCTGAGTCTCTAGGGCTCCTACTTCCTCTACCCAGAGCACCCTCTTACCCTTGATGCCCTCAAACCGGCTTCCCCACTTCGCTCAAGTTGGGCTCAAAGGCCAGCTCTTCTTAACCATTCCACCTACTTAACCACCCACCCTCTATTGTATTTTATTCCTTGACCTATGTTCTCTGTAGCCCTCAGCTCTGATAAGAGGATCTGGGTTAACGGTTAAGGGCAGATTCCTTGGCTTTGGCAATTAGCTTCCCTGTGCATCAATTTCCCCACTTGCAAAATGAGATGAGAGGACTAACCCTCAGCCTGACACAGTTTATGTTGAGTGAATAGCTGTAAAATATTTAGAAAGAAAAAACACAGCAAGCTGCAATGGATATCAGTTCCTTTTAGCTGACATTGAACTCTCTACTGATACTTTGTCTGTCTTCCCCTTGAGAGCAGGAACTTTCTGTTCCTGGTCCACAGCTATATTCCCAGCTTGCAGGAGTTGAGGATGTTGTGATGAGTGGGCCACCCCTGAAACCTGTCTTAATAATCTGTTATTTTTGGTGTGCACTACGTTTTACAACTTATATTTAAGTTGGATTTTGTTCATTGTGACTCCATCCTCCCTCCATCCCGGGGTTACTTCATCATTATTTTTAATCAATCCTTAATTGATAACCTCTCAGTCTAAAGTTGCCTCTGTCTTTCTCTTCCTTTCAGTATGAATCAAGATAAGATTAAGAAAACTGATAGCTGAAGATCCCTGACTAGAAAAATAATTATTCTCTAATTTGTCTGTGCATGGAAGTTTTAATCTCCTCCTATTGGATTTACATAAAATAGATTAGAGCATCATTTGGGCTCATGTTGTGTCAATGAAAGTAAATGTCACACTTAAAATGATCACGTCTGAATTCCTGAATATTTTGTTGACTCCCTGAGTCCCAATTATTATAATTAATAATAATCCCTCATGTAGCATTTAATGCATACAAGTCATCTTTCATAGAATTTATCAGTTAAGTATCCATACTCCAAAGACATGAAATCTGAAATTCTCCAAAATCCAAAACTATCTGGGTGTCATGTCAGTGCCCAAAATGTTTTAGATTTCAGACGCTCAGCCTTTAATACAAAAGAGGAAATTGTCATAAGGCAGCTTCCTAGCATCCTACTCCCAACTGCAATCAATTCCAATGTTTCTCTCAATGGTCCCTATAATAGAATATTAGATCCAAAACAGCCTCAGAAAGAGCTAAACCAGAGGAGATAAAACCGCCACTGTTAGGAATCCATCATGAAAATTGGGGCAACATCCTTGAGCCTCCCAACTAAAAAAGGTAAGGTGATGCCTCACACCAGGTTTTTATAAAGATGAAAAGCAACGGCATGCAAAATTATCTGATCTTATGCCTGAAACATAGGTTCAATCAACGCTACTTGGCTTTGAATCTGAATCAGGTTCAACACCATCATGCCTTAGAATGCTCTTCACCCTTGACCAGGTGAAATGAGCTAAGGGCATATAGGTTTTGATCTGTTAAATGACTTCAGTGCTGTGTGTTGGAGACCACAGAGACCTGGACAGGTCCAGGAGCTGCCTCCTGGCCATGAGAGCAAAGCTTGAGCCTCAAGTGGCTTTCATGCACTTGTCTGCTCCTTAGGAGCTAAGAACACCCCTGAAGCTTCCCTCCACCCTTCAGCCCCTCCCTCTTCCCATTCTGCCCTCTGGCGACCACAGTCAAAGCCAGGAACCTACACACGCACAAGAGTCACTCTCTCCAATGTAAAACCAACCCCAGCCACAAATAAGTCCACACATGTACCTCACTTCTTTGCTATGTCACTCAGGACACTCAATAAATGGCAGCCTTTATTATCTCCACTATTATTGAGTTTATTATTATTTGCAGGGCACACTGATGTTACCACCCTCACAGGGCCCTCACCACCTCTGGAAAATACATATTATTCATTACCAAGAGGCAAGAATGCATTGTCTCCTACAGGAGAGGCATGTCCACTAGTGATCGGTACTCTGGAGCTTCAGATCCCACCAGTCATGAAACACGCTCTCCAATGCGGTCCCTGTGTTATATAAGGATGGTTCTAATGACATGTGCAATGAGGTCCTGGACCCAGAGAGAGGGACCTGAAGGACCGCGATCAGATTGTGGCTCTTGCCCTGGGTTTTTGAAGTTTTAAGGTGTGAGGAGGGAGAAGGACCCAGCAACCCACTCCCAGAAAACAATCTGCCATTGAAAACCCTATGAATAGCAGAGAAGCACTGACAATAGTGTTTTGTCTATTGTACGTAGGGTTGCTATAAGTCAGACACGACTCGACCGCTCCTAACAACAAGGTGTGAGGAGGGAGAGAAGGACATCATGGGAAGGAGGTGCACACACTGTGTCCCGCCTGGGATCGCAGTGTTGAAACACAGAGGTGCATTTCCACACAGCTCTCCTACCCCTAGCTTGGGCAATACTCCGGGGACTCTGCTGTTCGTGGCCAGGTGCTTGCTCCATCTGTGATCCACTTATATGACATGACCTCTGATGAGTCCTCCCAAAGTCTCACCACCCCAGAGAAGATGAAATTGCTCTTTCTTTCAGGTTCTTAAGGCATTTTTGTGTAGCCCGGTGACCATAAATAGCACAATGTCTTAGAGCTGCTGGTTTCCTTGTCTCTATCCCAACCAGGTCCAGAATCGTAGCTCACTTATCCTCTGTGCTAACTGGGTGTTTGAAGTTGTAAGGTGTGAGGAGGGAGAGGAGGACACCATGGGAAGCAGATGTGTACACTGAGTGCTGCCTATGATCACAGTGTTGAAATACATCCCAGGTCCAGAATCTTGGCTCACTTATCCCCTGTGCTGAGTGTTTGGTAAATGCTGTTGACTGATAATTGGCCTGATATTTTACCAAATTCCTGAGTGCTCCCCTTCCCTGGCTATCAATACTGTATCCCATCTTTCCGATGACCTGGGACCAGGGACACCCAGGATCAGGCTTCTCCTGTGCCTGCTCTTAGTGTCCAGGAAGATGGAGCTGAGTTCTGACATTGCATTTGACTGTGCTCCTGAATTCTGTGAGTTTTGTCCTTGTCCTACCTGGCACTGACTTTGCCGCCTCCACATCTGAGCCCTGCCATGGTGGCTCACACCCTCCTTGCATTCCAGGCCCATCCATACAGATGGGCCCAGGTAGCAGGAGCACTTAGAGTGAGCACAGGGCTTGACTGGAGGAGAGCAGGGGGCCAGCCTAGGTCCCCTATTAGGAACAGTGTCATCTCTTGCAAAACAACCAGCAATGCCACTCTTCAGTTGGCTTTCCTAAAAATTTACGAAACGCTGTCAACCGCCGAGATGGTACAAAATCAGAAGTGAAAGCGAACTTACAGGCAGCTGGCAGGCAAAGCTGCTCCACCAACACAGTGCACAGGTGCCGTCCAGCCTGGCACTGCTGCAGAAAGCCGAGAGCCATGGTCATTTCACCTGCACCCCCTCTTGGCCAGCACCGACTCATTTACATACTTCCTCCACTAGGGGATGACACCTCTACCCAGGTGGTGGCCCTGCCCTGCGCCTTTTGCGCTGGTGGGCCCCCAGTGTGCAGATCCCCGGAGGCGCCATGCCGGGAGGAAGAGAAGGCGCTGGTGTTTCTTAGGCATTGTCAAGTCAGTGGATCAGCGAGATGGAAAGTGGCAGAGAGCAGAGACTGTCTGTGTAATTTCAAGCTTGTGATCACATCTCCCATGCTCTGCTGAGCCACTGAACAAAGCAGCCCCCAGAAAACTAGTGCTCAGTGTGGGCGGTGCGCAGCCAACCTGCCGCAGGCAGCACTGGCTCAGCTTGATGTGTTCATGCCGAAGCTGACCTCCCCGGAAGGGTGGGCCTCTGACCTCGGTGTCCTTGGGGCTCCAATTGCACGTCTGTTCAATTCAACATTTATTGAGCACTTGTTGTTGTTGTTGTTGTTAGGTGCTGTCGAGTCGGTATCCAACTCATAGTGACCCTCATAGGGTTTTCAATGGCTTACTATTTCGGGATTGCCTTGGCAGTGGATTGCCAGGCCCTTCTCCCATTTTTGTGGTGCTGGGAATTGAACTCGGGGCCTCAGAGACTGCAGCACAGTGCTCTACCAGCTGAGCTAAATCCCAGCCCTACTGAGCTCTTACCAAGGCCAAACACCATCTTTGCCTTCCCTTGTCTCCCAGTCGTAAGCCTTAGTTGAAAGTTCCCTTAATCAACAATTACAGTGAGTAACTCTCCCGCTCTAGAACCTGCAGTAACTCCTTACTGCTTTGATATCAAGAGCCAGTTCCTCAGACTGACTGTCAAGCACCCACCCCCAACAGGTCTTCCTTATCTTACTAATTTTAACAGGAACTCTCCCTCCCTGCAGGTAAAATGTCCTAATTGAGCCCAGCCCTTCCTGTCTTCTCCAGTTAAGCTGTGACTTTTTCTTATCTAAATCCTTCAAGGCAGAGCTCACGTCCCATTAGCCCAGTGTGATCGCCTTCCCTCCTGAAGTCCAATTCCACTGTAAGTCAAGGTCTTGCACAAAATGATATAATATCCCTCCCCCCTCAATGATAAGGCCCTGAAGGGCATAGACTATTAATTATTTCCTGGCCACCTACATTATCCCCTGCCCACCTCTGTAGATAGGCTGACACCCTGTTCCAGCTCCAGCGGCCTCTTCCAGACAGACGGCGTCTTCCTTGATAGCTCTAACCTTGCACAAATCTCAGCACTGTGCCCTGCTCCTCATGGCCTCAGGACACCCCTGCCACAAGACAAAACTACTACCCATCCTCAGAGCCACCTTGAGAAATAGGAAACCATTTGTTCTCGCCCATTTAAAGACCCAGAATCCCTTAGCTGGGCATGGTGGCGCAGGCCTATAATCCCAGCAACTCCAGAGGTAGAGGCAGGAGGCTAGCAAGGTCGAGCGAGGCTACATGCAGCCTGAGTAACTTAGCAAGACCTTGACTCAAAATACGAAATAAAAAAGGAGGAAGGGGTGCAGCCCAGTGGTGGAGTGCTTGCAAAGTATACATGAGGCCCTCGGTTCAGCCCCCAAGTACTGCAAAAAGTAAATAAATAAATGAAAACCAAAGGTCGCACTTGAACACACGGAACGCAGCAGTAACCAGGTAACCAAGTGTGGCCAAATTCCCAGAACAGAGCTCCCACTTCACCTGGCCAGGACCTGTGCAAAGAAGCTGGGTTCCCGGTGACCTGGCGTCCCAGCTGGGCAGCAGGGTTAGCCCCTCCCCCACGGCAGCCGCCTCCCTGAGGTCTGCACACCTTCTGCTTCTGCAGGAGGCCGCCTTGCAGCCACTGTGACCCACCCCATGTGCCAAGACAAATGCCTAGCTCGGGTCCCACTTGCACGTTTGTCGCCTGCCTCTTCCCTCCACACCCCACTCCCACCCGCGCTTGTGTGGATTGAGAGAAAAGCTGGGAGAGAGGGAGGCACAGGGGTCCAGGCTGCTTACTGTCTTGCGTGTTTGGCTATTGCCATCTAGTGGCCGCGAGGCATAGACTCACCTCCCTTCCCAGCCTCATTCCTGCCCCTGGCCCCTTTTTTTGAAAAGGAAAAAGAAAAGGGTCCTAAAAACTAGCAGCAAAGAAGGCAGGCCCTTCACATCTCAAGAAATTACTTGAAAACTTGCCAACCTGTAGACTTTCGGATCAGGGTCTCCCTCCCGGCCAGAGCCTAGGAAAAAGGCTTCCACTAAGCCGACTTAAGGGCTGGGATTTAGCTTAGTTGGTGGAGCGCTGTGCTGCAGTCTCTGAGGTCCCGAGTTCAGTTCCCAGCACCACAAAAATGGGAGAAGGACCTGGCAATCCACTCCCAAGGCAATCCCGAAACAGCCATTGAAAACCCTGTGAGGGTCGCTATGAGTCGGATACCGACTCAAGGGCACCTAGCAACAACAACAACAAAGCCGACTTAAAAGTTGTGAGAAAGGCCAGGGAAGCAGGGAGGGAAGGAAGAAGAGGAGGAAGGGAGAAGGCAAAGGCGAGGAAGGAGAAAGACGGTGAGATCAGGGAATCATTACAGACTCTACCCATCGCCACAATGAGAGGGGATGAGATGCACAAAGCTGGGCTAACAGAGGAGGGTGTGGAAGGGACTCCCCGGCCTCCAGAACAGCTGAAAGGCCTGCAGGATCTGAGATACAGAACATAAACCCATGGACAGAGAAGAACGCTCAGTATGAACCTGAAGAGAGCGTGGGTGCTCTTGGCCTTCACTGGTGGATGAGGTGGGACTCCACTCTCGCCAAGTGCATCCTCCCAGGGACGCCTGCCCCCTGCAAGAGGGGCCTGCTTCCTGGTGTAGCACATCCTTCGCTCTTAGTGGCATAACACATCCTGGCTCCTATCATCAAAATCTCTCAGCAGCCTGAACGTACACCAGGGTGGACAGCAAGGCTTACAGGACCCCCTATAGCCCCAGGAGATCTGGTGGACTTCCTCAGCTAGCCAGCACATCTTTACTCCTCACCTCTTTGCACCAGGCTCTCTGCCCCTCACACCCTGCCTTTCAGCCTCCCGGGACCATTGTAAAGAAATATATTCCTGACGGAGGAAATAAAGAAAGGAAAAAAAATACTAGCCGGGGTGGTGGCCCTGCCTCATCTCCTGAGCAAGGCTGCCAGCCTCCGTGCCTGGCCCCGGAGGCCACTACCTCCGCGAGACCCGTTAAGGTGATGAGAAGGGCTATTAAGCAAATTCATTATTGACTATTTCACATTAGATTCCATTTTTTTCCCTTTGATGCCAACACAACTAATAAAAATGCACTTTATCTTCTTGGATTTATGGGCTCGTAAAGCTGCTTTCATGTACCTTGGGGAATTAGGATTAAAGGAGAATTAAACATCTCCAGTGCAAAGCCCGCTCAGGTAGAGAGTGGGGGGAGGAACCGGAGCCATAGGGTGGGGGGCAAGAAAGAGAAGAGTGATTCAAGGACAAGAAATAAACTGAAGTAAAAACCTGGCAAAAATATGGCTTTAATATATTGTAAAAGAATAAAAACCTCATAAAAAGTTATCACCAGACATGAGGAGTTCGTAATGTTGCCCATCTCGGATTCTGGGGAGGAACTTTCTGGGAACTGAGCGTCATTAAGTCAAAGTCAGCCTGGGGCTGGTGGCGAGACACACACAGGCTGGGGGTGACGGAGCTGGAAAGAGAGATGGCCAGCCTGAAAGCAGCGGGCAGCTGAACCAAGGGCCTGACAAGAGGCGGCTCCCTCCTCTGCTCCAAAGTTCCCCGGTGATCAGGGGCAGGACTGAGGGTCTGCAGAGGACAGATGTAGTGCTGGTTTCTGCCACCCAGCCACGAGACTCCATATGAAACATTACATTTCCATTTCTTATTTTCCTCTCTGTTAACCAGGGACAAAACTCCCTCGCTGTCTTCCTCCGAAAGCTGATGAAAGAGTCAGACAGAAAGCCTTCTTGGATGCAGACCAGAAATTCAGGAACTCTCCTTGCCTGCAGTCATACCAGGCTGGCATCTGATCCTGTCAGATCTCAGAAGCTAAGCAGAGTGGGGCCTGGCTAGTCCTTGGATGGGAGACTGCCCAGGACACCAGATGCTGTAAGCTTGGGAGAAGGACCTAGCAGCTCACTCCCAAAACAGTAACATTGAAAAACCCTACAAACAGCACAGAAGCACTGACCTAACAGTGCCACATTTGTCCAGTACCAGGGAGTGTTTCTTTCAGTTGTACATAGGATCACTAAGAGTCATACCTGACCTGAAGGCACCTAACAATCTTGCCATTTTCTTTCCTTCCTGCCTAAATCCAGGCCAAGACCAATCCTGTCATTTCTACCTCAATTATCTACCTCTTCCCTGCCTCCTTTTCTCCATCTCCAGCTCCCAGGTGCAAACCACTGTTATTTCTCACCTAGTCTCCTACAATCTCTTTCCCATTAGCATCTTCCAAATTCATTCTCCACACAGTCCCTGCCAGGAGCTTGTAAAAATGTAAATCAGATTATGTCATTCCCAGCCTGAGGCACCGCAGGCACTTGCCACTGAATGAAGGGTAAAGTCTAAGTTGCTTACGCTGATAGGAAGCTTGAATCTAACCAGGCCTGATATTCCAAACTCGTTCTGCCATGGCAGCCCTTCTTTCCATTCCTCGACCACAACACACTCCCCTTTTGCCTTAGTCTCACCTTTGCCCAGAAGCCTCTTCCCTGCTCTGCACAATCACCCACCTCTATCATAATCTCACTCAGTAGTCACTTAGAGGGGTCTTCAGGAATTCCCAAACAAATGCAAGCTACCTGTGTTCTGACTCTCTGCATCTCCTCCATAACATGTGTGTCACAATTTGATTTGTATAGTTACTTGTATATTTAAATTTAATATCTGATGTGTCCACAAAACTGTAATCCTTCGAAGGCAAAAATTATGCCTATTTCTCCCACATTATATCCCCAGAAGTTAATGCAAAACCCAGATGATAGTCAGCCTTCAACCAACATTACTTGAGTGAAAGAAAAAGAACCTTAGATTACTACTAAATGGAAGTTGCTGTGGTTTGGCTATGAATTGTGTCCCAACGGTTCATATGCTGGAAGCTTAGTCTCTAATGCATGGATATTAAAGGGTGGTGGATCATTAAGTGGTAGGGTCTTAAATGGGAGGTGGAAGGTGATTAGGTCATTGGGGGAACAGCCCTTGGAAGGGATTAATGTCGGTCTTGTAAGACTAGGTTAGTTCCCACAAGAGCAAGTTGTTATAAAAGTGCAAGCCTGGCCCCTCCCTGCTCTCTTGCTTCCTCCCTTGCATACCTGTGCCTTCTGCATGCAGCCAGTTCTACCTCTCTGACATTTTGTGGCACAGCCAGGGGGCCTATGTCAGAGGCTGGTGCCATGCTATTTAGACTTTCCAGCCATTGAAACTGTAAGCCAAATAAACCTCTTTTCTTTTTATATTATTCAGTCTCAGATATCCTGTCACTAAGTCAGAGAAAATGTTGTTGTTAGGTGTCATCTAGTCGTGTCCGACTCGTAGTGACCCTCATAGGGTTTTCAATGGCTGATTATTTCAGGATTGACTCGGGAGTGGATTGCCACGTCCTTCTCCCATTTTTGTGGTGCTAAGATTCAAACTTGGGACCTCAGAGACTGTAAAGCAGCACTCTACCAAGGGATTTAGCTCAGTGGGCTGTGATTTAGCTCAGTTGGTAGAGTACCACTCTGCAGTCTCTGAGATCCTGAGTTCAATTCCCAGCATCACAAAAATGGAAGAAGGACATGGCAATCCACTCCCAAGGCAATCCCAAAATAGCCATTGAAAAGCCACTAAGGGTCGCTATGAGTTGGACACGACTTGATGGCACCTAACAACAGCAAGTCAGAGAAGTTCACAGTTTCCCATGATGGGAGTAGAAGGGAAGAGAGAATGTGTGGAGAGGCATGGAAGAGCTTTCTAGGTAGGACCGAGGCAGGAGATCTGGAAGAGGAGGTTAGAAAAAGGGTGCCAGGTGGTCAAAGCACCATACTCTACTTCTAGGGCCTTTAGCATTTCTGCATGGCCATGTTTCATTCAATTCATCAGTGATGGTAGAATGACTGTGGTATGCAAGCCCTGGTGTTCACTGAGGTTGGGGAATCCCAGGTTCACTAGAGATTGCTCCTGCCCTCCAAGCAAGGTAAGAGCAAAAGTATTACTAGGAAGGGAGCCATGGTCCCAGAGTGAGGCATTGGATGTCACCCAAGAATAAGACACATGCGTATTGAGCCCTGGCACCTTGTCATGACTGAAGGGTGGGCCATCCCACAGAGCCTAGCAAGGCAGCCATCTCTCACAACATCATGGTGGCTCAGACTGGGTCTGCAGCTTTGCATAGAAAAGCATTAACTTACAGCCAGTGAACAGGGCTGGTCGGACTTGGAGGGACTAACTTGTGCTGACCAATCTGACCAACATTCCATAGATAAAGCAAGTGCCCATTTATTGGTTATATTGTGGAGATACAACTTCCATCCAGAGCACCCCTTCCCTGATATCAGAGCTTGCCAAGTAACCCTCTGAGTGGACAGCGGCCCTCAACCAGCCTTACTGCACGTTGAATTGAGTTCAGATCTCTGACATGCCAGGCTCCCTTTTGCCTCTGACCTTGGGCCTTTCCTTAGATTATTAGTGATGTCTGAACTTCTCTTCTGCCCCTTCTTCCCTTTGTGTGGATATCATCAGTTCCCAGCTTCAGGGCCTCTTTTGAAATTCTTCTCTGTCTTGTAGACTAGATTAAGTCTTCATGCTAAATGTTCTTATCGTTCCTTAGACTTCTGCTCACCATTCATCCAACAAATATTTATTGATATTTATTTGACCTCCTACGTGCCAAACATTGCTCTGTATATTGAAGATACCTGGGTGAGCAAAATAGATAAAAATCCTGAGCTTTTAGGTCTCTCTCTCTCCCTCTCTCTCTCTCTCTCTCTCTCTCTCTCTCTTTCTCCCCCCCCATCTCTTTCTTTCACACACACACACACACACACACACACACACACACACACACAGATTGTAAGATCCTTGGGAACCCTAAAAGTGCATTATATCTCTTGCTATCCACTAATTCATTCCTTCCTGCATTCATCAGACAGGTTGTTTTTGTTTGTCTGGTTGGTTGGTTGGTTCAATACTAGAGGTTGAACTCCAGTCCTCCTGCAGACTGGGCAAGTGCTGTACCCCTGGGCTGCACCCCAGCTCCCCTTTTTTATTTTTCATTTTGAGACAGGATCTCACTAAGTTACACAGGCTGCCTCTGATCTTGAACCTGTGATCCTCCTACCTCTGCCTCCCAAGACACTGGAATCACAGGTGAGTGCTATGGCACCCAGCTTAGGCAAGTATTTCTAATGCATCTCTTCTGGAGCTGCCAAGCTCCAAGGTGCTGCTTCCATGACAAATCCACACAGTCCCTGCCTTGTGTATCATATGATGAATGGGGAGAGGCAAACACTAAAAATAAAAACACAAAAAGATGACAGGCGCTGTGAGGGGATGGCTGGGGGTTTCTGGAGAGAAAATAGGAATAGGGTCTAGTTGAGGTTGTGGGGTCAGGGAGACTTCTCTAAGGAAACGACATTTCCAGTGAGATTTGGAAATTGAGAGGCTGCCAAGGAGCCAGCCATGTGGAAAAGGGGAGGAGGAACCACATGTGCAGAGGGAGCAAAGACCTTCAGGCAGGAAAAGCCGGCCCATGGGTAGGACTGGAAGGAGGCCAGGCTGGCTGAGGATCATAAGAGGAGGGGAGAAGGTGGGGAATGAGATAGCAAAGCTTTCAGGGGCCAAGCCCTGGAGAGTCTTCTGGGTCATGATCAAGATTTTGGGTTGTACCTAAGGGCAATGGCAAGACATTGAGATGTTTGAGGTTGTGGATCTGTGATATTTTAAGGTAAA